>JANSVA010098922.1:0-10680 GCA_025504915.1 Erythroxylum reticulatum
ATTTGAAATATGTGTTCTCATAATATTTAGTAATTCATGAGTTCAGCTAATTGTCTTTAATGGAATGACATTTAGTTAATAAGCTAGAATTTATTCTAATGAGACTAAATTAATTATGGGCTTATTAGAGCTTGAATTATCTAAATCCAATAAGATTCCTCACATGGCTTCAAGGAAGGTTATCAAGCAAAGTAAGAAATATAAATGGAGGTTTTAAAGGCCCATAATTGAATGTTGGGCTTGCACTAATTAATGGTTAATTAGAAGCCCAATTGTACATTTAGAAATGGGCTAGACTTTGGTTTAATTTGAATAATTAGATTAATTAAATACTAATAAAAATTTTAAGAAAGTAAAGTGCAATTTCATTTTTAATTAGGGCTGAATGTGCAGATGCACATTTAACGTTAAATTGCCAAATAAAGTTGGTCTTTATTACGGCTTATCATCATTAAATGGAGTTATGAACTTACCATTAAATGGTTTAATGTTTATCTTTTGATGATAGCATGTAATCTATTAACATCTATTGGATTAAAGAAGAAAGATGTATATTGGATGGACCATCTTCCTTCTTTTATCATCAAAAACGAAATTGATAGGTCTTATTCAAGTTAATAGACTTTTCATATAGTCATCTTAAAGATAAATGAGAAGAGTCTCATTTAATGGCTTCTTTATGATTGATTAAATGAAGAAATGATGCATTGGTTGGAAAACTCTTGTTTCCTTTATTGTTAACTGAAAGTGTGGGGGAGTAAGAAGGGGTTCTTACATTTTTATCACTCTCTCTCCTATCTTGCATGAAAAAATCGAAAATTGCATGAGTTTCTCATTCTTGGTCTTCTTTCTTCTAAGAAAATTCTCCTCTAAAGTTTTCTTCTCCTTTCTTACCAAAGAATCTTATTAACCAAGTTATCCAAGAAGAATAAGTGGTAGATCAGATTGGTCAAGGATACAATATCGAGAAGAGGAGACAATAACAACAAGAAGAGGATACATCACTTAGGAGAGAATATATTGATGAGGATAAGATAGTGCAGTGAGGAGTTAAAGCTATAGCGAAGGAGTTAGTAATATAATCTCTATCTTATTTATGTTTATTATTATCCTTATACCATATCATGTATAGATTGGCATGATGATTTGAATATATTGCTTCCGCTGCAATTTAGATTTCTAAAAAGTTTTGAAATCTACCATTTCTCCAAATATGACATGCTTTCTTTTTCCGATCTAACATTATGATGGGAGATGACATGTGTCATGTGTTAAAAGAGTAAACTTAAGACAATTGCTTTCTTTTTCTCATAACCGTGAAAGTGAAAGTGAGTTACTCGTGAGCCAAAAAAAAGAAGAAAAGTAGAGAGCCAAAGGTGGGTTTCGACAAAACTTGAGAGGAAGAAAGGTGTAGTTAATTTTTCATAGTTTGGACCATGATTTGAAGAAAGCTTGCAATTTTCCAAAATATTGAAAGATTGTGGTAAGTTTTCCAAACTATGTTTAGTGAAATTCTGTTTTAGGATTCTATGTTTACTTGAATAGTCCCAGTGTTCTGGGCATAACTCAACCAAAAGACCTCCAAATTGGGTGATTCAATCTGGAAATGAAACCTAAGACATAGTACTAAAAATCTCTATAGAGATCCTAGCCTAATCATGGATGAATGATATTGAAATTTGAGATTGAAAATGGTAACCTATTATTGCCCCTGTGTTGAAGCAACTTGTGATATTTGGTAAATGTTTCTTGATTTATAGGTTGCAATGCCATTATTTTCTATATTATAGAAACTAGAGACATATGAGAACAAATTTCTAGAAGAACTTAATGTGAATGTTTTCTATGTGAAACTATAGAACAAAGGGAGGTATGAATTCTAGGTAGGGGTCACGAGAGTGACACAAGAGTCACGATTGATTAAACATAATATATAATATTAATGCCTTGTTTTTGAATTGGAAATAAATGCCTAAGTGAAATTCTCTTTGCATAGGTAAAGGAAAGGCACAGAATGCTTGACTGTGTTTGGTTATAAATTTATAAAATAGTGAGTGTATTTTAATTGTTTCATTTGAATAACTTCTTTGAAAAATAATTGATGACATGTGAATTTAAATTATGAATTAAATTGTTTGATTATAAGACTGAAAGAACTTGAAGCACATAGGCCAAAGGAAGTGTCATGATCATGACAGGCTCTAAACACCTCCCATTTGTTTTTTGATTTCAAAACTGTATAAATCACTTTACATAATGGTTTAACCTTTATGCTACAAGTTAAATAAGTAAGAAAAATGATTTCATTTTTAGCTTATGGTACCATGTTAAGCTCATTACATGATATTATACTAGTCAGAGTATTCCAAATGTGCAGGACAATGTTCGGGGGTTATCAGTTACTAACAGTGGGTGGTATTGTGTCTATCAATAGTCGAGTGAGTCACCCTCTACAAATATGGAGTATATAAAGTGCTAGCCAAAATCGTTATGGGTAAGCGATACAAAACCAACTCCGTAACTAATGGTTAACCAATTACGAGTAAGTAATACAGAACTAGCTCTGTGACCTTATACTTAAGGATACCATAGTGTAAAGAAGTTTGTGGTGGGTTATATTGTATAAGAAGTTCATGACAATAAATAATGTTGCCACTATTTGCTTTAAAAGTAAAATTGAGAATTTTGGTTTTAAGAGGCTTATATGTTTTATATTGATGTAGAGCAAGTTTTAATCATGTTAAACCCTCAATGTTTCATAATGTAAGGGCCTTAAGCTTAATATGTGAGGTGTTGATCCCAAGAGGAATTAGTGAACTAATTGAATCCTAATTTGTCTAAGGCCTAAAAGTGTAATTAAAATGAAAACTAAAGAATGAGAAGGAAATTAAAAAATTGAATATAGGTTGATTGAAAATGAAATTGTAAAATTAACACAAAGAAATTAAATTAAACACAATCAACTAACAAACGGAAATTGACACAAGAAAGGTTAACCAATTCTGATAAAAGGGGATTTATCCTATCACCTAACATTAACTTAATCATTTTTTAGTTAGTTTGATATTGGTCCTAGAAGTTCAAAGGGTGATACTTTGTCTTGAGTTATAATCATTTAATCCTAAATCATAAACCCTAATTAAATTGAATTATGGAATTTGCAATCTCTCAATTAACAAATAACCCACACATCTGATTAGAACTTAAGCACTCTAATAGACAATCGGGTCTTTATACAACATCTCTCTTCATCTAAATTACCGATTTAACTGTTTGCATGATCTATTAGATTGTTTAACTCTCATTACCTAATCTAATAATTTTGCTATCTGTTCACTCTCGATTTATTACTGAAGCAAGCAAATATAATAAACAATCACAAAAACCTTTTCATTAACATCAAAAGTAATCAAATCAACATTGATTCAATAATAAATCCCTAAAAGATTTTAGAACATCATTAAACCCAAATTCATCACCATCACATCCATCTTATACATTAACATGAAAGAAATAACAAGATGGAAAAGAAATATAACCTGGGTGGACTAGAATGGAAGCAGTAGCAATAACTTCCTCTTCCTCTCTCCTTTTCTCTCTTCTTATTTAGCTTCTTACTCAATGTAGCAAAATGGAGGCTCCCTTTAGTGCTTCTTTCTTTTCCTTTTTATATTCCTATTCCATTTAGGGTAAAAAATAGGTTTTACCTAGGCTCCATGATATGTGCTTAATTTTTCATACATTTACTCCTTGACACAGAGTGATTAATGCTTTAAAATGCTTAAGATACTCACTTTAGTTCATATTTTATCTTAGGTACAATCTGGAAGCATAATAGCTAAAATGAGTCGAAAGCATACTCGTTCAGCTATCTCCTCGAGATTCATACTCTATTTTCTTCATAGAGCAAGAAGGAGAAGGATTAGAATGAAGATGAAACAAGAAAATGCCAAAAGAATGAAGAATGACAAAAATCATGGCCATGAGATGTGTCTCACGACCATGACAAAAATCATGGCCATAAGTGTGTCTCACGACTATGACAAATTTTTCATGGCCCTGATATCTAAGTCTTACCTATGAAAATTATGTCATAGGCATGAAACTAGGTGTCATAAGCGTGACACACCAATTCATGCCTATGACTTGCCACTTGTCCCATTTTTAACCTAGTTTTCCATTGTAAAGGGATTGTTTTGTATAGTAGAAACATATGTTGACATACCAGTTTTTCTTCATTTTCTCTTTGGCTTCTCTTCTGTTTTCAACAAGAATGGAGGTGGAAGAAGCTACTTCTTGGAGACTTATGGAAAAGATGGAAAGCTAACTTCCCGACACCAGTTCGAAGGTGAAATTGACGCCTAGAATGCACAGTTAAGCTTATCTTATCTTTGTGTAATATTGAATCTCTCTATTGGAATTATTTAGGTTATCCTTTGCTTATTTGGTTTAGGTATTCATGTATGGATAATCATATTTTCGTTATCGCTAGATTGTTTATATTGTGAACCCATTTTTAGAATCGTTAATATAATTTATAATCGTTGTATTTGGATTCATTACTAGAATATTCAATATAATTCGTAATTGTTATATTGAGATTCATTTTTTTTCAGTTAATGGTTTCGAATCATTAGGAATAAATCAATCTAGGATAAATTGCTCGAGCTTGTGTGGTTATTGCTTAGATTGGTTTATTTTCCATTTCATAATGCAGCTTCCCAATTAAATCTAGAGAGTGTACTAGGCTATTTGGAAGTTGCATTTAATTAATAATCGTATCTTAATTGAAAACGACCTAAGGGAAATCTGGGATTAACAGAGCTTGTTGTTAGTCCATGACCAATAGTTCCAGGAGAGAGATGAAAGCATTATAACAATGAAAGATGTTTAATCATGTGTAGGGTGACATTGATCCAAGAATTGGGTTTCACACATATTCATCACTTTTATTGTTTTCTACTGGTTTCTTTAATTTGGTCTCGATAGTTTAAGTTACTTTATTTTCTCAATTGTCTTAAATAAAACCCCTTTTTATTTCCTTTGCATCAACTATTTTCATTGCAAAAATTAACCAAACGTTCCTTATGGATAAGATCCCAACTTACTATAGCTACAAAATTTTAGTGTATAGAGTTAGGTAAAATTTACAGTGCATTTGACACGTGCTGTCAAATTTTGGAGTGAGTGTGGTGATTTAATTTTTCATTTTTGATTTTAGTTGGTGTTTTATGTATATATTTGTTTATAATCATTTCTTTTAGTTATTTGTTAATCTTTAAAAGTTTGTTAATGTTTGTATATGGTAGTAATTACATCTCCTTATAGAGAACATGTACAGATTAATCTGGAGATTAAGAGGACATTGCAGAGATACAAAGGGAGGCAACCCAGGGGAAGTTAATTTATGTTTATTTACAATTTCACAATTGCTATTTTGATTAAATGCTCCATTTCCTAAATTTGAAGTTACATTGGGGACAATGTAAGATTTAAGTGCTGGGGTGGGGATCTTACTTTTTATGCATGTTTATAACTTAATTTTTTTATATGGCTTCTTAGGTAGTTTTCAAAATCAAGAATTTTCTTTTTTTTAATGAATTTTAAGACTATATAGTTATAATTAGAGTGTGAATTAAATAGAAAAATCCATGGCAACTTTATCATGTACCTTTTTATTTTGTGATTGGTTAATGTGCATGATTTTTAGAAGGGTAATGACTAGTGATAAGGAAAAGCCTGTGAGATTTTAAGCCTTATTAGAATGACACATCTATATTAGTCCCATTATCTTTTGTTATGTATGACCATGACATGTACATCCTAAATTTGCTTTGATTTTCTATTAAAGATCACATTATCATGAAAATTATCATGAAAATGATTAGGCATTCTTTGTTGTTTAAGAGCTACATTAGCTAAATAACCTGCCCATTTATATGAATTTTCCTTTATTAAACTACCTTGAGCTTTATTTGCATTTTCTTTTTGTGATAACCATACTACATGCTTTAAATTGAATTAAATTTCATACCCAAGTCTTAAAGCTAATGAAAAATTTGTTGATTGTTAATAATTGTGGATGTATAAGAGTATAAGTGTAAGGGGTGCATATATTGGGATGGTTATAATTATTGGGATATTATTTTATGTCTTATCAATGAAATTCCCATGTTAATGAAAATTCTTTCAATTTTTAAATGAAAAGAAATGAAAGAAAAAGAAAGAAAGAAAAAAAGAAGAAAAAGAAAAAGAAAAAAGATTTTTTTTAAAATAAAAGTACCATGGAGCAAAATGCATATGTTTTGTAGAGTTGATTATGATTAGTGTCTCCTCCTAAAATTGTATTGAATGGGTAATTTGAATATGATACATATGAGGTAGATATGGCTTTGAAGGATCGCTCCATGTAGTTTTAATATATCATCATCAATTGTATCGGTGATTCCTTCTAGTTAGTTATGTTTTATGTGGTTTGTGGTATGATAGCTTTAGTTTGAGCTGTCAAATATAGTTTTGCATTCATCATAATTAATGGTACCCAGTGTTGAATGAATATTAGTCTTTGCGCTTGATGTTGCATTGAGTGTTACTTTTGTTTCAGTAGCTTTGATGGCTTTTACACCATATTACCCAAATACATCTCACTTTACCGTTTTCCACATTAAAACTTTGAAAATTCCTTTTATTCATGATTATGCATGTGAATCCTAGTGGAGGAGAAATGAAATATATGTAAAGTTGTGGATCATGAATGGTGTTTGAGTGTACCTATGGATCTATCTTATTTAAACACATTTTATCTAAGCGTACCTCTAGATTCCTCAGTTTTTAAGGGTGATGAATCTTGATTGATTATGAGTAGAAGCTTTGAATGTTGAGTTCTTGCTATGGTTTTTGAAAGTCATTCATCTTTACTTATGATTATCTATTATTAGGAAATATGAAAAATGAGTAATTGTTTTAGTTTGTGAGTTTGATTTTGATGAAGGAAGATCAAAAGCTAAGTGTAAGGAAGATCAAAAGCTAAGTGTAGGGGAAGTTGATATGTGCTTAATTATTCATACATTTCATCCTTGGCACTTAAAGATTAATGCTTTAAAGTGCTTAAGATACTCACTTTAGTTCATATATGATCTTAGGTGCAATTTTGAAGCATAATGGCTAAAGTGAGTTGAAAGCATACTTGTTGAGTCATCTTCTCCAGATTCATAATCTATTTTCTTTATAGAGCAAGAAGGAGAAGGATTAGAATGGAGATGAAATAAGAAAATGAAACAAGAATGAAGAATGAAAAAAATCACGGCTATAAGATGTGAGAATGACAAAAATCATAGCCATAAGATGTGTCTCATAGCCATGAAAAATTTGCCATGGCCATGAGACCTAAGTCATGCCATGCGCATGAAAATTGCATCATGGGTGTGACACACCAAATCACACCCATGACTTGCGACTTGTCCCATTTTTAACCTAGTTTTTCATTATATATGGACTGTTTTATGACAGCAGCAACTGATATGATTGAATCATCTTATATTTTCTTATGCATTTCAAAGTCTTTTCAATCCTATTGTTGTGTTTAAATACTCAATTTGTGTTCATCTTGTGTTTACATATAGATTAAAGGAGTGAACATAAATATATGCTAAAAGGAAGAAGTTTGACAAAGTTTGGATAGCCGTCTGTGGAGGAGAAATCATGAAAGAGAATAGGAGAAGACTCAAGAAATAACCCAGGATCACAATTGTGGGGAGTCAGCCATAATTATGATAGAAGCTTGAGCACAGATCCACGATCGTGGAGAGTCATCCATGATCGTGATAGAGAACATATAAATTGGCCACGATCTTGCACTAAAGGCCACGATCGTGGCCTACACATAAACAAACACGAACATCCTTCTGAACTTATGTTTTTTAGGGCCTTTTTGGACTTTTGAGGCACAGGAAAATCCTAGGATTTACCCTAAATGGAACATACTGAAAAAAGAAAGAAAGGAGGACCTAGAAGAGTAGCCTCTAGTCTGCCACTTTTAGAAAAAATCTGTCATTTTTGGAAAGCTCCAAGAAGAGAGGAGGAACCAGCAGAGAAGTTTTTGTTATTTTTCATAAGCTTAGCTAATCTATTTCCGTTTCAATGCTTTATTTTCATATTTATTCAGTTATTTTAAAGCTTTCCTAGTGTTAATCATGTTTTTACATTTTCTAGAATATTTAGAATGAATGTTTGATAGATTTTGTAGTTGAACTTTATCAAATTTTTGTAAGGAACCTTTATGTTATATAAATGGATGTTTATTCCTTCAATTTTCCATCTTTAATCTTTGCTGTTTGAGTTTATTTATGTGCTTTTTCAGATCTGAATTTGTTGGGAATTTGAAAGTTTAATGGTTTATGTTATGGGTTTTTGCTCATTTGTGATGCTTTTGATTAATTTGTGCTTAATAGTTAAGAATTATGCAAGTTATTAGATTCATGATCGATTAATTTGGGTTTTTTTGTGCAAGTTGTGTGTGCTGGAATTTTCATTTTGATGCAATTAGTTTAGAGTTTGTAATTTGGGTTATGATTAGTCATTTATTAACATAAAGAGTTTTGATTTCTATTAAGTTAGTCTTGAATTTCAGTTTTTATCACTTCATTTATAATTTCCATTTTGGTTTATTTAATATCAATTGTGCTTAATATGAACATGTGTGGCTAGACTACTTAGGAGTTTGGAGATATTATAAGGATGAAGGGATGGAAATTGTAAGAATGGAGTTGAATTTGTCTTAAATTTGTGCTTGTAGATCTAGGTTGGTTTGGGATTTATTATAAATTTCTTGAATTAGGAATTGCTTATAGGTTTGATCACCCTTTAGGTAACTTTCTAATCCCAAGGCTAGGGTTAAGCTTGTGATATGTAATAGTCCATAGTGATTCATAGAAGTACCAATAAGTTAGTTACATTTGTTAGGATACTTAATCAACTAATCTAGGATTCCATACCTTTATATTACACCTTCCAAGCTTATGAGTAGGTGGCTTAAGTTAGTTATTTCATAGTACCTAATGTATCTTCGCTATTAAACTTAAAGAGCCTATTCTAGGTTATAGTGGAGATTGGGGCATTTCTAGAGCTTATTAAGTTTTCCTATTTTAAATAAATTAAGGATTCGAGAGCTTAATTAAGTCCATAGGCTAACACCATGATAAGAGTACCCTTTTGTTTAGATTCAAGGATCAATGAACATCCCGAAATCCCAAATATGTCTCTAGCCTATTTTTTTACCATTAATATTAGACTTTTCTAAATTTGCTTTGTGTTTATCTTTTTGGT
Source organism: Erythroxylum reticulatum (assembly GCA_025504915.1). NCBI lineage: Eukaryota > Viridiplantae > Streptophyta > Magnoliopsida > Malpighiales > Erythroxylaceae > Erythroxylum > Erythroxylum reticulatum. The sequence continues at coordinate 9,325 of JANSVA010098922.1, forward strand.
TATGTTCATTGCATATTATCTATCTTGTTCATCATCTCAGGGTGTTCTGCTTTCTTTTATTACAAAATTTGAAATTGCATTTGCATCCAAACTCTCTATGGCTCGACCCTAGCTTACCATTTACTGTATAGTTTGGTAGTTAGGAATTTATTATTTGGTAGTTAGCGACAGGCTATCAGAAACATATGTAGACAAACCATGCTTTTCTTCATTTTCTCTTCTTTTTCCAACAAGAATGGAGGTGGAAGAAGCTACTTCTTAGAGACTCATGGAGATGGAAAGCTAACTTCCTAACACTAGTATGAAAGTGAAATCGACACCTAGAATGGATGATTAAGCTTATCTTATCTTTGTTTAATATTGAATCTCTCACTCGAAATTGTTTAGGTTATCCTTTGCTTATTGGGTTTGGGTATTCATATATTGATATTCATATTCTCGTTATCGTTAGATTATTTATATTGTGAACCCATTGCTAGAATCATTAATACAATTTGTAATCGTTGTATTTGGATTCATTGCTAGAATATTCAATACAATTCGTAGTTTTTATATTAAGATTCATTTATGGAAAATAATGGTTTCAAATAATTAGGGATAACTTAACCTAGGTTAAATGATCTCAGCTTGTACGATTGATGCTTAGATTTTTTTGTTTTCCATTTCATAATGCAGCTGCCTAATTAAATCTAGAAAGCGTATTCTAAGTTATTTGGTGGTTAGGTGTAATTAACGATCATATCTTAATTAAACACGACCTAAGGAAAATCTAGGATTAATAAAACTTGTTGTTAGGCCACCACCAATAGTTCTAGGGGAAAGGTGAAAGCATTATAATAATGAAATGTTTAATCATGTGTAGGTCGATATTGATCCGAGAATCAAATTTCACACATATTCTTGACTTTTATTGTTTTTGACTGTTTTCGTTTTTAACTGTTTTCTTTAATTTGTTTTCATTAGGTTTAGTTACTTTATTTCCTCAATTGTCTCAAATCAAACCCTCCCCCCCTTTTTTTCCTTTACATCAATTACTTTCATTGTGAAAATTAACTAAACATTCCCTGTTGATACGATCCCAACTCACCACAGCTACAAAGTTTTAATGTGTAAAGTTAGGTAAATTTTGCAGTGCACTCGACATGCACTGTCACCCTAATATCTGAAATAACCATCAAAATGTTAAGTCTAGAAGTAGTCCCCATGTCAGTTATCGCAACTAGCATGATCATAGCCAATGAGTCACAGTTGTGGCACTTAAAATTTGGCTTCTGTTATAATCGTGGCCTGGTCCTATTTGGATTCTGTCACGATCATGGCTAATGAGTCACAATCGTGGCTTGTTCTAGTTGCTTC
>JANSVA010098942.1:0-10679 GCA_025504915.1 Erythroxylum reticulatum
TCATAATTCTCAAAAATACACAAATTAATCCAATTATGCCCGGAATTATTCATGAATGCATGTACAATTATTTTCATATGCAATTAGTTCATTGTTCATGTATATATGTATGACCTGATATTCATGAATATGGAAATGCATTTCTACCTCTCATTAATCACTCACATTTACCATATAAACCTTCACACAAGTAATGGGATGTTACAACTCTCCCCTCCTTAAAAGAAATTTTGTCCTCGAAATTCTTACCTGCTTGCTCGAACAGGTGGGGTTATTGTCTCCTCATATGCTCCTCTGTCTCCCAAGTTACTTCATCAGTTGAGTGGTTTCTCCAAAGGAATTTTACCAATAGAATGACTTTGTTCCTCAACTACTTGATATACGATCTCACAATCTTAATCAGCTCCTCAATATAGCCTAAGTTACTAGTAACTTCAATCTCCTAATCCAGTATCACATGTGCTAAATCCAATCGATATCTTCGGAGCATAGTCACATGAAACACATTGTGCAACTAAGACATCTCATTCGAAGCCAACTTATAGGCCAAAGGTCCAATCCTTTTAATAATCTCATAAGGATCAATGTACCTAGGGCTCAACTTGCTCTTTTTATCGAATCTCAAATCTCCTCTCTAGGGTGACACTCTAAGGAATACCTTGTCTCCCACACTGTACTCCATATCACGTCGATGTTGATCCACATAACTCTTTTGCCTATCTTGAGCCGCTTTAATTCAATTTCGGATCAACCTTACCTTATCCACTATATCCTATATCAACTCTGGTCCTTCAACCATTCTCAATCCCTCTTCATCCCAATATAATGGTGACAGACATTTTCTACCATACAATGCTTCATACGGTGCCATTCCGATACTACTATGATAATGGTTGTTGTAAGCAAACTCTATCAATGCCATATATTGATCCCAAGCTCCTCTAAACTCAAATACACAAGCCTTGAGCATATCCTCAACAGTCTTGATTGTCCTCTTATTCTGTCCATCTGTCTGAGGATGAAATATTGTACTAAAGTTCAACTTAGTACCTATAGCAGACTACAAGCTCTTCCAAAACCTCGAAGTAAATCTGGGATCTCAGTCTGATACTATAGACACTGGAACCTTGTGCAATCTCACCACCTCATTCACATATTTCTAGGCCAATTGATTAAGTGAGTTATTCTCTCTCACTGGTAAAAAGTGGGCTGTCTTAATCAACCGGTCTACTATGACTCATATAGCATCATACTGCTGGAGTCTTAGGTAAACCCATGATGAAGTCCATAGTAATCTGTTCCTATTTCCACTCTGGAATGGGCAATGAATGGAGCTTTCCTACCGAAGCCTGGTGCTTAGCCTTAACTTGCTTGCATGTCATATATTTGGCTACATACTCTACCACTTGCTTCTTCATCCCGACCCACCAGAAATGCTACTTCAGTACTAGGATGCATAGCATAGGTGGCCATATGAGCTTCCTTAAGAATCTCCTTCCTCAGATCATCCATATTAGGCACATACAGCCTCTGTCTCAACTATAATGTCTAATCCCTCAATTCAAACTCAGAATCCGGATTCATCTTCACTTTCTCCATAAGCTTGACCATATCAGGATCTTTGCTCTATACTCTTCTGATTCTATCATGTAGCATTGGTTTAAACTTCAATGTAGCAATCAAGGCCCTATCTTGCTCTAGATTTAACTCCACATTTAGAGCTCTCAAGTGAATCAAATTAGGTAACCTTGATAACTGAATTTGAGCTGCACTGATATTAGACTTCCTACTTAAAGCATCTGCCATCACATTAGCTTTCCTCGAGTGGTACTCAATAATGCATTCATAATCCTTCAGCAACTTAATCCATCTCCTCTGCCTCAAGTTCAACTCCTTCTGACTTAGTAGATATCTCAAACTCTTATGATCTGTATATATTTGAAAAGTCTCTCCATACAAATAATGTCTCTAAATCTTTAGAGCAAAGACAACTACAACTAGCTCTAAATCATGTACCAAAGAATTGATCTCGTGAGATCTTAATTGTTTCGATGTATAGGCAATCACCTTGCTATGCTGCATCACTATACACCACATAACCTTTGGTCCCCGATGGAATAGCCAACACCGGTGTAGTAGTTAACTGATGTTTCAGCTCCTCAAAGCTCTTCTAACACTCCTCACTTCATCTAAACACTACATTCTTCCTTAGAAGTTTAGTAAGAGGGGATAAAATTAGAGAAAACCCCTCGATAAACCTTCGGTAATACCCAGCCAATCTTAGGAAGCTTCAGATCTCTAACACACTTCTCAGAGCTTCCCAATTCATCACTGCCTCTATCTTCTTTGAATCTACCTGTATGTCATCCCTAGTCACTATATGTCCTAGAAACACAACCTGATCCAGCCAAAATTTACACTTACTGAATTTGACATACAACTACTTCTCTCTCATGATCTGTAAAATAACTCTCAGATGCTCAACATGCTCCTTTTTGCTCTTCGAATACACCAAGATATCATAAATGAACATAATCACAAATCGATCCAGGTAAGGCTGAAACACCTTATTCATTAGGACCATAAAAGCTGTTGGGGCATTAGTCAGCTTAAACGGCATCACTAGGAACTCATAGTGCCCATACCTGCTCCTGAATGCACTCTTAGGTAGATCAGCCTTTGCCATCTTCAACTGACAATACCCTAATCTCATATCCAGTTTAGTAAATACCTAAGCTCCCTGCAACTGATCAAACAAATCATCAATTCTAGGTAACGGGTACTTGTTCTTCACTGTCACCCGATTCAGCTACCTATAATCGATGCATAACCTCAAAGTCCCATCTTTTTTCTTCATAAATAGCACTGAAACTCCCCAAGGAAAAACACTGGCTCTAATAAAACCCTTCGCCAGCAACTCTTACAGCTGAGCCTTAATCTCCTTCAGTTCCACAGGTGTCATCCTATATGGAGGAATTGATATAGGAGCAGCACTTAGAACTAGATCAATTGTGAACTCCATTTCTCGATCTGATGGTAAACTAGGTAGCTCATCGGGAAACACATTCAGGAACTCCCTAACCATGAGAATATCCTGTACACTCTGCTCTGCTCTAGTATCAATGATGTGAGCCAGATAAGCCTCACATCCTCCCCACATCAACCTTAGTGTACTCATAAATGATATCATCCTGGCTGGCACTGCTTGACTAATTCCTCTGAAAATTGCCCTTGACTGACCAAGAGATTCCAATACTACCTCTTTGGTGTAGCAGTTCATGATGGCCCTATGAGTAGTGAGCGAATCTATACCCAGGATAATGTTTATCTCTCTTAACTGTAATATAATCAAGTCTGCCTCTAACTCTGCTTGATCGATCCTAATTAAGCACCCCTAACACATTGCAGTCGACAGGCCAAATGCGATGCGATAAAGGAGTATGTGGATTCTAGATTTAACAGTGCAAATGCCTCAAAATCATAAATGAGAAGCACACCTGCCACTACATCCGGTGAGTCCTGAGCCTCCTGCCTGGTCATAGCGTAGACCTTAGCCTGGGACTGCGATTGATTGCCCCGTCCCTCAGTCCTCATGGAAGAACTCCTAGAGCTCACTCTGCCTCTACCTCGGTCTCTCTGTCTAGGTCCACCACCTCTGCTCTGCTGGACGGTAGTTTACTCCTAGATCGTCCACTGACAGTAGACTGAGCTCCCAAAGTAGCAGGATAATCTCTGATCTGGTGGTCCATGAACCCGCATTTAAGGCAAGCTCCAGTTAACCTCCAACACTCACCACCATGCCTCCTCTCACAGTGCTCACAAACTGGAAACTGATTATGTCCTGCACCTCTTCCATTGCCAGTCTGTGAAAATCTACCCCTTTGCCCAGATCTTGACAGCCTAGATTCACCTGATGATCTGAAGGCTCTGTTTTGGCACTTACTGAAGCTCTTGCCAGAATTACCTTGAATGACACTAGGTCTCTTTTCTCCGGACCCTTGCCCAGTCTCTGCTTGTCTCTCTCTCAGTAGCTACTCAATTCTAATTGAAGTAGCTCTCAATTTAATGAAAGTACCCAGATCTGAAAGTGCCAACCTTGTTCTGATCTCCATATTGAGTCCATTCTCAAACCTCCTACACTTGTCTTCTTTTGTAAGGATCAGAGCAGTAGCATAATCCATCAACTCATTAAACCAGACCTCATATTCAGCCACTGACATCCTACCCTGCTTCAATTCTAAGAAGTCCTGCATCTTTATGTCCAAATAGATTTTGGGCATGTAATTATCTCTAAAGACCCTCAGAAAGTCTTCTCACTTCAATTGACAAGGCCTGGTGGTACTGCCTGGGATAGTCTTCCACCACTAGTAAGTTGGGCCCTACAGTAAAGACATTGTATAATCGAACCTCTCACCAGGCTCGCAGTCCATCTGATCAAATACCCTTTCTGTCCTCTCTAACTATCCCTCGGCCTCAGCAGGGTCTGTATTGTTATAGAAGTCCACAGCTCCCTGCCTCTGCAGCCTATCATACCTCCTCTCCCTTTTTTCAGGAACTTTAGGAGGAATCTCCTCAGATCGAGACACCGAGGACTCCCTACTAGCTCCTACCAATCCTTAGTCAGTTGGTTGATCAATTTGATCACTTAGAGCGGATGACCTATAACAAACAATAATTTCGATCATTTTCTGCATTTCTCACGATATTTCATACTTAACATTTCTATATGTCCCAACATATGTCAACCATGCTCTGATACCACCCAAATGTAGCGCCCCCTTACCGTAGGGTACCCACTGGGACGTCCAGAGGTCATTCCGGTACATATCTTACTATAAGGGCGCGCTACGTTTGATCACTACACTCACTTCACATGGCATGGTATCGTAATTCAATCATAAAGCATTATAAGAAAATCACAATATTTTTAAAACGTACTTTTTCCTTATTTCATTACACAAAACCGAAAGTCTACATTGTCATTCCAACCTTTACTGCATATACATCATCAAAACCTAATACATAAGTGCTACATAAAAGAGGAATGCATTCAAAGTTTATCTAGTCTGTCTAAAAATCCCAGCTAACCGACCTTTAAGCCATGACTTCTCTTTCCAATCACATTCTACACGATTGGTAAAGCCTCTTAGTAGCTAGAGTCATCTTTCGGTCCTGAAAAGATAACATTGCAATTTTGGTGAGTTTTGCGAACTCAATGAGGTAACCATTATCGATGGTTCACTCAATTCATTCATCACAACAACTCACATAACATGTAATCACATACTGCACTTTACATAAATTTCACATTTTCACTAGAGCATAGGCATTTCATTTCAACAAATATACTTAAAAATATGCATGTGAAATGCTCATGAGACACTTTCCAATTATTACGATGTTGTGACCGAGTACCTGAATGTCCCGTATCTATTTTGGATACTAGGATTATTAATAACTGTCCCTTATCCGCGTGGGGGATATAGGGCTCATTATACATAGTTAGCCTTAGGCTCTTAATCACTGTTTGAGCTCGAGGCTCTTTTCACTCGTTTAGCTTTAAACTTTGATCGGTGGCTACTTTAGTCACAATTGCCATTATCTGATTATGCATTCATGTATGCAATGCATGTACCACAATTACTCACATTATAAATCAATTAGGCCTTCACATTCACATTCAACTAGCACTTCTATATCTCAATCCACATTCACATTCATCGGACCTTCTGTCCAGAATCCGTAATTAATCACATTCAATTATTATTCAAAAACATAAATTAAGCAAACAAGTAATTAAGTGAGACCGTCTAGGTTACTCACAAATTGCTTTCGAAGCTAATGCCGAGAAGTTCCAGCAACATCTGGGGGTTGACGTTCCAGTTGCTCCTCTATATCAAATAACATATACAATATCACAATTTGTACAATCATAAGTATTCACTAATGCACATGTATGAAATGGAATGTGTACAATGCATATTTATGATAATCCCAGGTATCATACCATCAATTATATCACAAAATCAATCTCATATCAACTCTCATCTAAGTATGATTTATACTTAGATTTACGCCTCACTACAACCATTAAAATTATATTTCATTCTCATTGAATCACTTCATATTTTTTTCCAAGACACCCCTTTCGGGTCTACTGTTCATGTTCAATCAAAAGGTAAAATTGATATAATTTGGTCAAACTCAACTCTAGAAAAGTTTTTCTCTATATCTTATCTTTCCATTGACACTAAAATCGCTCAATTGGGTTCAGTAATTTGGAAGATATACCTCAAACATTATCGGGTTGTTCTTAACCTAAGATAATATACTATACACAAATTCCATCCAGAAATTAGACATCTTAGAGACTGAATAACAATTAAATTTATTCATATTATTTGTATCCCTATGTCTCTAGTTTACTTCAAATCAACAATCACCTCATTTGGAATCCTATAGATCCAGATATAATTAAAATACTGAAGGGTATTTAGTAGGAAAATCCTATTTTACTGTTCCAACAGATCCCCCACTTTGATTAGATCAATATTCCTCAATTAAATTCAGAATGATACAAAATTATATTCATAGATATAAAAATGTGTTAAGAATCCATTGGTTCAAGAATGAAATCGTTTTGACATCAGGTGAAGAAGTTATAGCCAAAATCCCATAAGATGTTCATCAGCTAACCACTCTCAAAAGTCGCCATCGTGCAATTGCATGATGGCGATTTTGACCTTTAAAACAACAAAGTCGCTATCTTGCATTCCTTAAACACCCAAAGTCGCTATCGTGCATTTTCATGACAGTGAATTTTGCCTTTAGCCCACCGAAATCACCGGCATGCTTATGCACGACGGTGCAACTCCACTTCTTCTTCTTCACCGAAACCAAACTTCTAAACTCGATAACTTTTGAACCAGAACTCCAAAATTTACAAACCTTATATCAATGGAAAGCTTAAGGAAAGATCTAAAACTTTCATGAGACAATTTTGTCTAAATCTCTCTATATAAGCACAGAAAATTCATGGAAGTTTCAGATCAAAAACTCAACATTGTTACTGTTCATTCCCAGAAAATTTCTAGGCTTCGTTCTCTAAAATCGAACTCTTCAATTTTTGTTTCTAGTTTTTCTTACTCCATTTCAAACAAATCATTCACCATATATTCATACTACTTAAAAACATACAAGTTTAAATAAAAAATCATCAAAAGCCAAAAATTCATATTCAACCTATTCATACTCTGTTACTTTTCTGCATTTTCAACTTTCATGCTCAATCACTATTCTTCCTCTTAACTTCCAGTTAAACACTCATTCCCATCTCAAACCATCATTTTACAATTACTCCCTAACTCAAAAACCATTTTCTTGATCATCTCTAAGTTTTCATTATCTCACGCATAAACACCTATATATTCATACATGCACAGTGAAGAAACAGAGCATATCACCTTTGCATATCTAATTCTCTACACTAATCCTATACATCATTTCGTTGCTATTTCAACTCCAAGAACCATTTTCACAAAACCTGATCACTAACAATCCATCAAAACTAAATAACATCATATCCACAATTTTCATCCCATTAACACAGTATTTGAACATAAATATACGTAGATATTATGATCATGCACTGACAATAAATTCTTCAACTTTATTTCAAAAAATTCACAACTCTAAAAAATTTATTCACTACTTACTTGTTGAAGACTCCAAAAGCTTCAATTATCTTCAAGCCCTAACTCCATATAAAATTACATAAACCATTGTGAACACTGACCAACTTCTAGTTTTTCTTAAGGCAGAAGAAACCACTTAGCAGTAGGGTAGAGGAAGGAATTCATCCGAAGGATTGTGATGGAGAACTCTGTGTGTTTGAAGAAAATATGAAGAGGGTGACTACGAAGAAGGGACTTAGACATATAACTTTGTTCTGTTTACTCTCTGGTATCTTAACTCACTATCAGACAAACGTTATAAAGGCAACTTATTAAGTGACACTTGTCACTTTCCTAAGGTCTAAGTTCTAACTTAGTTTCTTCCTTGACTAATTCCTTTAGTCTCATCTTTACAATCTAACTATCTCCAATCATCATTAATTCCTATTCCTATTTTTCATAAATTTCCATAATTCTCTATAATTTTTGAAAATAAATCCTAAAATCACCAAAATTCGAAAGTATTACCATTTCACTAACCCATAAAATTTTCAATGTAAAAGCATTCATAATTCTAAAAAATACACAAATCAATCCAATTATGCCCGAAATTATTCATAAATACATGTACAATTATTTTCATGTGCAACTATTTCACTATTTATGCGTATGTGTATGACCTGATATGCATGGACATGGAAATACATTTCTAACTCTCATTAATCACTCACATTTACCATTTTAACCTTCCCACAAGTAATGGGATGTTACAGACTAGATAATAGGATAAAAGTGATTACTAGTATTCATCGTCTTTGTGAGATCGACCTGTACTTGCGAGTACTAGCTACAGCTATAGCTACACTATACACTTATGGTTATTTCAACATTGAGTAACTTAGAAAAGGTCAATCAAGTTTTTGGTGTCATTATTGGGGAATTTAATATGAGGAACGTTGCATGTTATTACTCTAGTCATTATTTTTGTATTTTATTTTACTGTATCTTCAATTTGTTCATTTAATTATCTTTTGAACTTTTTACTTGATCTTGAGTTTGTGGTTTATTGTTTGATTTATGATTTATTGTCATAGCCATAATTCACAGTGGAAGGATGGAACGGACAATACTTTTATGGGAGCTGGAATAAGTCTTCACAATTTATGACATCATCATATAGGAGAGAGAAGTTTCATCATATGTTTTCAAAGGCTCAGTTGATGTCTATGTCGTATGGCAACATTTGTGGGAGTATTTACTACAGTCATGAATGTTGTTTACCGACCTATATATGGGAGCTATTGAACATGTACAAGCAAACTTAAGGTGCATTATGCAGGAATAGATACAATTCAGGTTGAAGAAACTCTTACGGCTAGGGATGAAATGATTACACTCTAGTTGAATATTTACAACACCAAGCATCCCCAATTAATGAGCTAACTTTAGAAGATATGATGACTGATTTCATCAAGAATCAATCATGAGGCATCAAGAAATAGAGACTCGTATACAAAATTTGGTGAATCAGGACTAACTAATGGAGATACTATCGAATAAGATGTAAAGGAGTTTACCTAGTCCTAATGAAACAGATCCTAAAGAATATAGAATGCCAATCAGCTTTACGAGTGGAAATGAGTTTCTAGAAGAAGACAACAATGAAGACAAATAAACCTCTGTCTAAAAAGAGAAATTCAAGCAGTGTCAATAAATAATTGAAGAAGATAAGCCAGAAACTCTGTCTAGGAAGAAAAAGAAGAGTGGACAGAGGAAGAACTGGTGGAAGAACTAAGCAAGGAACTACTGATAAGGTGTTGTTAGTGACCTTCCCACTTCCTTAAAGACAAACTGTTTGATTTAATTGACGATTCAAGGAGTTTTGTTATCTCTTATTTTATTAACAATTTATCATTAAAAAGGGAATTAATGCATGTGATTAAATTGATTAATTTTATAAATTATGTCTTAATGATTATCTTGTAACAAATGGCTTACTTAGTGGAGAAAAGGGTAGAAACAAGCCACTTATCATAGACCCAAGATGAGGGTAAACTTGCAGGTTACGTTAAGCTATTGACGTTAAACAAGCTTTGTATGGGAGGCAACCCATGAATTAGGATATATATTTTTTAATGTTGTTTTTTTTGTCATGTTTCTTAATTATTTTTGTTTTTTCTTGTTATTTTCTTTCATATTTTTATCCCCTTTTTGTTTATGTTTTGCAAGGATGTACTCACTATTAGATGGATTAGAAATCAAAAACTCGTCTTATTTAGGAAAGTACCAACTTAACCTTTTCACTTATTTATAAATGCTTATATTGTGTACATTGAGGACAATGTACAACTTTAAGTATGGTGTTGGATCCCGTTTTTGGAACCCAACCTCTTAAACTTTACACTTTTACTCTTGCTTTGATACCATAAATGTTGGGACCCGATTCCGGGACCGGACCCAGATTGGACCCCAACCTAAAAAAACGGAAGACGAAAACGGAAAGCGAAACAAAAGAATGGACGAAGTCACTAATCGGAAAACAAAGCGAAACAAATGAACGGACAAAATCAAAAGCGAAAGAGAAAACGAAAGCAAACAAATCAAAAGTGGAACCAAAAACTTAATCCGAATCGGAAAATCGGATACCAAAATGCGGGACAAAAGCAAAAGCGAAATCGAATGGCTAAACGGATCAAACAAATTGAATTGGCTCAAAATCAAAGTCAAACGAACTGAAAAAATTTCCGACATCTGAGAACAAATATCTTAGCAAATTGTCGTGTTGGAAACCTTAGACTATTCCAATCGCAATCGGTATAATTGTTTTCCATAAAATTCATCTTTATTCGATCTTATACAAAGCAATCTAATTTCCCACTTCGAAATTTATCCTCAATCAAAATCTCAATTTACTGGTTCTTCATATTCGAAACATAACCATCAATTTACACAAAAGCTTATCATTCCTTTTTCTTTTGCCATAAAAATTTCGGCAGCATAACGGCT
>JANSVA010098961.1:0-15897 GCA_025504915.1 Erythroxylum reticulatum
TAAGCTATATGCTTAGCACGGTGGATTTGCCCCGTGTAGGTTCAGAGAGAAAGACTTAAGGGATGGGACAAGTCAACTGCAATGGCCAATGAAGTTTGAGTGTTGTTTTGAAAATAATGTAAATTTTTGGTTTGACTTTTTTTTTAAAGCTTGTATCTGATATGTATACGTGGATTTGTTATAAGTTTGTAACAATTATACTTAAATACATGTGTGAAATGTTTTGGTTTGTTTGTACTGTCTTGTGTCGCATCCTCCTTCCAGGGAATATGTGGGCGTTACACTAATAATATCACATTTCCACCATTATATAATAAACTAAAGGAAAAAATCAAAAGAGCTTTAAATCAAGGTGCAATTAAGTTTAGGTAAAGGCATAATAAGGCTAAATTTAAGGTTAATAAAATGTAAGTATTTGTATAAGTGAGATTATACAAAAAAAAATTATTCAATATAGTCTAAGTCTCTAAATAAAATGCAAGTAAGGTGCAAAACAAATCTTGGATAACACAAATATATTCTCTTTCTCCTTCTTACAATTACAAAAAATTAAAAGTAATTATTTTCTTTGTATTTTTTTAGTTTTTTAATCTAAGCTCATTTTAAGATATTTATAAATTGATTACTTACAAGCTTACAAAAAGAATACATGAAACATGGATAAATGACAAATGAGAAGATATAACCTTAAATATATAAGCTCATTCCTTTTCTCATTCTTCATACTTCTGTATCTAATCAAATTCTTATACAATCAAGTAGATATAGTTCTTTAAGGTGCAAAAGTAAATGTCAGGCTAATAATAAAATTGAATATAGGCTTGTAATATGGTTAAAATAATCCAAAGAAAAGGCTCATACTCAAATTTGATTATGCTTAAAGGATGAAAATAAGTTAAGGTACAATAGTTTAAAAAAAGTTGAAAAGGTATAATCTATTTACTTTTTTTCATTTTAATGCCTTTAATATAAAGATTTAGTCTTAACATGCATAATAAAAGCAAGCTATAGAATCATCCAACTATATATGATAAACATATAACAAAGAAAATAAAGTATAATATAATAATGATAATTGCTTGCAGGCTTAAAAGCTCACAATTTAGGCTTATGTGTGAAAAATCTTAGGTACTTTCATCCAAATTAGTAGTCTAAAGTTCATTCATAATATAGCAAGTACAAAGATATTTGCACCATTGCTATAATGAGATGTTTAGAGTTAACATGTAGATGCTTGCTAAGAGTAGTAAGTACATTGGATGACCCGCTATGAGATTATCATATGGATGATCTATCAAATGTTAATGATTAATCTCATTACAGCAATGATGCAAATATCTTTATACTTGAGATACTCAAGGATATCTTGGATATTGATCATGTGCTTTGACATTATTTCTTGTTGCCTCAAGATAAGGTCGCTTATAGGATGGTAATTGGGTACAGCTATTAGTATTCGAAGGTAATTGGGTAGCTAATAAAGGATTCACCACTCCTGATAGAAGGAGATGATACTCACAGCCTCTTATCAAGGTCATTACTCAGGAGTCTTTAGCCAGATCAATTATGTGTCATCAAGAGAGTCTTTGATGACACATAGAGTAATGAGATCTTAGGACAAGAACTAACATTACTTGGACTAGATATGATATAGTTAGTTTAATGAGAGTTGACACATAGCCCATACTCTGAACCAAGTGTGGTATAGAATGGTGAATAGACGAATTGCATGGTAATTTTCTATGGAAAGATTCGTAAGTCGGATAATTAACTATCAAAGAGTTTGTATGTTAATCTACTTATATTATGGTAAATTGATATCATGAAACTCTTCATGATTTGCTTGAATTAAGAGTTAATTCAAATGGCATGAAACCATCCATGATTTTCTCAAATTAAGAGTTAATTCAAGTGCCTAAAATAACTGAGAATCGTCACATGTATAAAAGATCGGATGAAAAACAAAGTGTGTATGGCTATCATTGAAGTGGCCCATGATCGTGACCAAAGGCACTACAGATGATGCATAAGTGAGTTCTTCACTGATGTATACATGAACTAACTAGTTAAAAATACACTCAAGTGAGAGGATAAGGGGTACAGAAGTGTTTTAGAGTTAGAGAGAAGTGATCTTGAGACTTATTCATGCAAAATTTATGCAATTGTTGCATGAATCTAATTGCATGCAACATAATCTTGATCTATCTCTCCATTTGAGCATTTACTTAAACTTATCTTGTTTGGTGCTCTAACCACCCTTACACACTACTTTTTCTTTATCTTTGTGTGTTTTTTAGTGATCAAAGAAGGTGTTTAATGTTTGCTACAACCCAAACAAGGGGAAGAATAAAGAAAGGAAGAGCATTATCAAAGGTACATATGTCCTAAAATTAAAGTGTTTAATTTAGACATCAAAATAATTGAATTTTAGGGTTCCTAATCGAATCACATTCATAATTTGAATTAACTGAGACTAACACCAATACCCAATTCAGTTCAAGAGTTGAATCGAATCATGGACTTTTGATCCATAGTCAAGTCATAACCTAATTAGACCTCTTTTGGATGTTACATGCATTAGATAAATTTTAAGGGTTGGTTAAAATGGCATGATAGGGTGGTTATGGACACAGGCCTAATTTAATTGAGTCGTCCATATTATATATATGTATGTATGTATACCATCCAAGTATGGATGGGACCAAAGAACAAATCCCTCAATCGAAATATTAGGACTTACGCCTTCCATTGATATGATAGGAATCAGAGTTCTTTTAGAGTTAGGTTGTTGGGCAAACTCAAGCTCGCTCTACACGAATATGTTCAAACCATGGAATTAGATTTTCAGATTAATGGGTTGTCCTAATTGGAAGTGTTGCTTTGTTGGGCACACTCAAGATCAATGTGGATAGAGGTAAAGTTGGTTTTTATATATGAGATGTATACGAATCAAGAGTTGATAACCCAATGAGTGTGCTAAATCAATAGTTGATGGCACAAGTCGATAGTTGCATAACTGAATGCAATTAGTATGAATGATAACTACTGATTGACTTAAGGTGTCTTATTAGGCAGACCCAAAGCCATTCTTAATGATATTGGATATCAACCTATTAAAAAACTATAAGTTTTCTCTAATTCGTAGTGAGGGATATGGATTTGGATAAACATAGTGAGACCCATAATGCATGTGATTATAGTCCTTATCAATATGCATTAGTGTACATTCTAACACTTTCTCTCATTCTTCAAGGTTATTAAATCGCCATGATGTATTTGTCCACTGTAAACCTACGCTCTCTATTAGACTCTAAAAAACTCATGGGACCTAACTTCTTAGATTGGATATGAAATTTAAGAATTGTTCTCAAATCTGAGAAACTAGGATATGCCCTATATGAACTACTTCCTAATCCCATACTGCTGATGCATCTAATAAGGATCAGTAACCTTACAAGAAGCTATTGGACGATAGTGAGCTAGCTAGTTGTATAATGCTAGCCTCTATGTCACCAAAACCATAAAAGCATCATGAGGCTATAGATGCTTATACCATAGTCTACCATCTAAGGGAGCTATTTGATAAGCAAGCTCTGTCTGAAGGGTTCAAGACCTCAAGGTTGCTTTTCCACTATAAGATGGTTAAGGGATCATCTCCAGTGCACTATGCACTGAAGATGAATGGATATATTGAGAGTTTATCTAGTTTAGGTTTCATAATGGATCATGAATTAATTTTATAATTAATTTTGACTGGTTTGACCGATAGTTATTCACAATTTTTGCTTAACTATTGGATGAACCAAATATCCACCTCAATACCTGAGCTAATTAATCTACTAAAAATTGTCAAGAAAGATAGTAAGGCTATGATGCTAGTGGAGTCTCCTTCTGGTTCTCATAAGAGGAACTTAAAGAAGAAGAAGAAGTCTAAAAAGTCAGTGGGAGGTGTAGCCAAGAAGAAGGCAAAGTAGACTACATCAAAGGGGATACGCTTCCATTGCAACAAGGAAGGACATTGGAAGAGGAACTGCAAAGCCTATATGGGGTCGCTGAAATAGAAGAAGGCATTAGATGCTCCACCGTCTAGTTTAGATATGTTATTAGTCATTTAGGTTAATACTATTTATGATCATAACATTTGGGTATCAGATACCAAATGTATACCCAAATATGGATCACGTATATGTGCTTCTATACAAGGTCTTAGGGATAGTAGAATGCTCAAGAAGGGAGAGATGGACCTACGTGTAGGAAATGGAGCAAGAGTTGCTGCATTAGCCAAAAGAACCTATGTTTTGTATCTTCCTAGTGGGCTAGAGTTAATTTTATATAATTGCCAATATGTTCCTATTGTGAAAAAGAACATTTTATATGTTTCATTTCTTAATAAAATGGGATTTCATTTAAATTTTTCAAGCAATGGTTGTTCCATTAAGTTGAATGAAATATTGTACGGTACTGCTTCATTGTGCAATGGTGTTTATATATTAGATATGTGCAATCCAATTTTAAATATCAATGACAATAAAAGACAAAAACGGGACAACTTAAAAACATCTTACTTATGGCATTATCAATTTGGCTATATAAGTGAGAGATGGATGGTTAAGCTATAGAGGAGTTGTAGTTTAGGGTCTTGATTATAAATCATATGACACATGTGAATCTTACTTGATAGGCAAGATGACTAAATTATCTTTTAAAGGAAAGGGTGAACAAGTGAATAGGTTATTAAACCTAATATATTCTGATGTATGTGGTCTGGTGTTCATTCATGATGGAGGTGATTTTATGTACTTTGTTACCTTTATCGATAATTATTCATGATATAGGCATATATCTAATGAGATACAAGTCTAAAGCATTTGAAATGTTCAAATAATTTAGACACATAGAGAAACAACTTGGTAAAAGTGTCAAGACATTTCGATCAGATTAAGGTCATGAATACTTGAACGAGGAGTTTCTAGCTTATCTCAAGGATAATAAGATTGTATCCCAATGGACTCCACCTTGCACACTGCAACATAATGGTGTGGATGAAAGGAGACCTTATTAGATATGGTAAGGTCAATGATGGGCTTAGCAGATCTATCAAAATCCTTTTAGGGTCATAAACTTGAGACTATTGTTTTTGTCATAAACAGGGTCCCTTTAAAAGAAGTTGATGTTAGTCAATATGAGATATGGACTAAAAAAAATCCCTATCTTTCTCATATGAAAGTTTGTGGTTGTCCGGCTTGCATGAAGTGGATTCAAACAGACAAGCTTAAAGAGAAATTTGATAAATGTCTGTTTATAGGATGCCCTAAGGAAACAATTGGATATCAGTTATACAAGGCTTTAGAGCAAAAGGTGTTTCTCTTAAAGCATGTTGTCTTTTTAAAGAAAGAGTTTCTTCTAAGAGAATATAGTGGGAGCAAAGTTAAACTTGATGAAGTTCATGATGCTCAAATAGACACAAATCAATTGCCTGAACCTAAGATTATTGTTCACGGAGATGAGACAATAGTTGAACCTTTTAAGACATAGAATGTTTGTAGGTCAAGTAAGATATGCAATGTTCTAGAGAGATTTTGATTTCTCATAGCTCATAGAGCACGATGAGCTTATAACCTATGAAGAGGCTCTGAAGAGTTTAGAATATGAAAAATGGCTTCAAGCTATGAAGTTTGAAATAGATTCCATGTTTAAAACCAAATGCGAACTTTGGTTGACCCACCTGAAGGGATAAAACCTATAGGGTGCAAGTGAATTTTTAACAAGAAAATCGACATGGATGGTAATGTGATTACCTATAAAGCGAGGCTAGTCACTAAAGATTATCATAAAAGACAAGGAGTTAACTACGATGAGACATTTAGCCCCGTAGCCATGCTTAAATCCATTAAGATACTCCTAGCCATTACTACTTATTATGATTATGAGATATGGAAAATGGATGTGAAGATGACTTTCTTGAATGGAAACCTAGTTGAGGATGTGTATATGATACAACCCGAGGGCTTCATATCCAAAGATGGCAAAAAGGTATGCAAGCTTCATAAATCCATTTATGGATTGAAGCAAATATCTAGGAGTTGGAACATTTGATTTGATGAGACAATAAAAAAGTTTGGTTTCTTATAAAATCTTGATGAACCTTGTATGTACAAGAAGGTTAGTGGGAGTTCTATTATATTCCTTATGTTATATGTGGATGACATATTACTAATAGGAAATGATGTCTCAAGTTTGTAATAAGCCAAAATTTGGTGGTCCCATAATTTTTCTATGAAAGACTTTGGAGAAGCAACTTATATATTAGGAATAAAGACCTATAAAGATAGATCAAGGAAGTTACTAGGTCTTTCACAGTCTACATACATAGATAAAGAGCCAAAAGAGGTTTAGTATGGAGTAGTCCAAGAGAGAGTTTCTTCCCATAACTCATGAGAAAAAACTCTCGAAATCTATGCGTCCCAAGACATAAGATGAGAGGACTCGCATAAGTATGATCCCGTATGCTTTAACAATTGGATCAATCATATATGTTATGTTATGTACAAGACCCGATATATCGCATTCTCTAAGTGTTACAAGCAGGTATCAATCAAATCCTGGTAAGTGTCACTAGGTGCCTATCAAGAATATCCTAAAGTACTTGAGAAGGACTAAGGATGTACTCTTGATATATAGAGATGAAGATCTCATAGTGAGAGGCCATACAGATTCTAGTTTTCAATCTGACCAGGGACTCCAAATCTTAATCAGGTTACATTCTCACACTGAATGGTGGAGGAGTCAGTTGGAAGAGTTCCAAATAAAAGACGACTACAAATTTAACGACAGAGTTAGAGTACATTGTAACTGTAGAAGCAACAAAAGAAGTTGTGTGAATTAAGAAATTCATTATAAAAATTGGAGTGGTTTCAAGCATTGTAGACTCCATATTAAATGGGGGCTATTGCTCAAGCCAAGGAACCAAGGCCTCATTAGAGGTCTAAGAACGTTCTCAGGAGATATCACCTAATCAGGGAGATAATTAATAAAGGTGATGTGAAGATAAAGAGAGTGCCCACAGATCAGAACATCATTGATCCTTTGAATAAGCCACTTCCTTAAATGAAATTTGATTCTAGTGTACTCGTCTATTGTTGGACCACATTTCCAGATCCCAACTATCATTCCGAATATCATAAGATGTGAGCGAATTTCTCTATAGGATTATTTCAATGAAATCTCCTTAGTCCTCATTCTCATAACATCTCAAACCACACGGGCAAGCCCACACTGGTCAAACGCCCGAATCACCAATAAATTTTTAGAAAAATTGTAGCTCCATGTATCTAGTTTATTTTGAAAAATAACCATCTCATTCGGAGCCTTATTGATCAAGATATGTTCAATAAACAACCAATTCATGCTCTTCCAATCAATTCCCTCACTTTCTCTCCATCAATATTTTGCAAATCAACACCAATGGATACCAATTTTTATGGTGAGGTAGAAAAAAAAGTGTTAGGAATCTATTGCCTCAAGAATCACTTCATTTGGATGTCGGATGATGAAATTATGGCCAAAAGAATCAAACATGCATTTGTCCTTAATCATATTGGACCTGTTTCGGGAAAATTGGCATAACTTTCTCTAGAGATGTCGGATCAAGTTCATCTTAGGATGGTTTCGAAGAGGACTTCGAGATCCACAACTTTTTTAAGACCTTGAAGAGAGATTTTTCCATATAAAGGGTCAATATTGAATTTCTAAAAGTGTAGATGGATCAGATGAAGTGATTTAGTCTCAGACGAAGGGATTCAGTCTAAGAAGAATCAAACGAAGGGATTCAGTCTAAGATGAATTAGTCGGAGGGATTCAGTCAAAGACTAAATCAGATGAACAGATTTAGTCTAAGCATCAGATGATGGGATTCAGTCTCAGATTGAATCAGAATGAGATGAATCAGACGAAGGGATTCCTACAGGGTCTTCCTCACATCACCAAAAGTTTTAAATCACTAACAACAATTTCCAAAGCATCTCCACTTATAATGATCATATCTCTTAACTCCGATATCCAAAATTTTCATACTTCATACCCTTGGAAAGCTAAGAGGACAATCTACAACTTTTAAGAGGACAACTTTGCCTTATTCAGCTTAAATTAATACAATTTTTCCTTTGAGTTCAGAACACAATTTTTACACCTATGAAAGGATGAAAAATGCAATATACCCATTTTGAGAATCACAAGAAAAACACAATCATATTTCATTAATGAATCCAAACAAAGTTTATACAAGCATCCATTACAAACCAACATACACATCACTAACTTAAAACAAAATACAAAGGGATGTTCAATATTGATATGCCTATAAAGATATCAAAAATGTTCACTAACTTAGTACAAAAGTCTCTAACTATCTTGGATTTTTCCGACGCTATGCAAGGTTCAACACTCATCTTGTTTTGTACCTGAGGAGTGAAAAATATGGCATGTGCTACAAAGCTTAGTGGATAATATTTTTATAGCCATCTGTAATTAGTCACAAATTTAGGCATATGTATATATATATATCCAGCAATTCAAGCATTCTCAATATATCCTAGCAATTCAATCATTAATCAATTTAGCTCAAACTCATAACACATAACATAGACTTTAGCCATTAAACATAATACTCAATTATGCACCATACTTGACAATTCAAAGATACAATGCACAAACAAATGGCTCGAGAGTTTCGTGGAACGAAGCGGAGAAACTGAAGTTTACACCGTGAGCAAAACAAGTCCAAATTCTTAGGATCTCATGGCCTTAAGTGGGCAGCAGGGAGAAGGCTATAGGTCAACGTGCACGTGACTAATGAAACGGGTTCCTCTCTTGCCCAATTACAAACAATTTATGCTCAATTCAATCAATCATATAATTCTTAATCTCATGCTTCTTTTTCTTTTTCTTCTTTCCATTTATACAAAGGTCATAACCCTTTTCAAGGCATAACATAATCATCAAGCAATTTCCAACATTCACAAATAAGTAAAATTCAAGAAATCAACACACACATAAGCAAGAATTTCCTCAATTTCATAATAACCATACCTAGTTTGCTTGAAAATCTAACTCAAGGTTATCTTTCCTCTTGCTCTTAGGTAGGATTCTTTTGGTTTCCTAAACCAACCAAGATTCCATTCAAAACAACATTCTAATAAAATTTATAAACTTCAAAAATCACAAAAATTATAATAAACACAAATTAAGCCCAAACCTAACCTACCCATAGTCCATCTAGGTTAGAAAATCCAATACCTAGTTTAGAAACCCTAAAATCAATTTTGTTCTCTTAATTCATCTTCTTCCAACATAAACCTTTCATTCTCTACCTAATCCTTTTATTCTCAACGCAACCTATTTCTTTAATAAACAAGAAGAAAAGATGATTAACTTACCTTAATAAGCTTGATTTCCTCTTCTTTTCTTCTTCTTTCTTTTTCTCTCACGATTTCCTCCTTTCTCTCTTCTCTCCCATGATTTTTCTCTTCTCTTCTCTCTTTCCCACATTTTCTCTTATGTCTTTTTCTTCTTCTCACGATCCCTCTCCTTTCTTCTTAATTCAAGACCATTTGTTTAGTCTTTCTTCCCATTTTGCCCCTCATTTAACTAGTCTTTCCATATTTACCCTTCTTTCATTTAATTTGTTTTTGTCTACTAACTCTCTTAACCTATTAAATACCATATTAATTCTAACTTAATTCTAACACTCCATTCTAATTTCCAATTTCTATTCATACTTGCTAATTTAATGGACTATAAAAAAATGAAACAAATAAATTGATAACTATTGAAAGAAATTTCGGGGTCCAACAATTCTCCTCTCTTAAAAGAATTTCGTTCTTAAAATTTTTACTTGAGTCCACGAAGAGGTATGGATACTTCTTCTTCATTGATTCCAAAGGATCCCATGTTTCCTTCTCTTTAGCATGGTTTTTCCAGAAGACTTTAACCAACTTTACAATCTTGCTTCTTAAGATCTTTTCATTCTAGGATCTCCACTGGTTGCTCCTAATATGTCAAATCCTTCCTTAGTTGGACCTCTAAAGGTTGAACTATATACGAAGGATCAGATCGGTACTTCCTTAACATCGATACATGGAAGACATTGTAAATCTTAGACAATTTTGGTGGCAAAGCCAACTTATAGGCTAAAAGCCCAATCTTCTCAATGATCTCATAAGGGCCTATATATCTCAGATTAAGCTTTCCCTTCTTACCAAACCTCAAAACTCCTCTCCATAGAGAAGCTCTAAGAAACACTTTGTCTTCAACTTCAAATTCCATCTCCTTTATATCTTTATCTGTATAACTATTCATTTTGTCATGAGCTACTTTAAGTCTCTGTTTTACCAATTTAATCTTATCCACCATGACTTGTACTAATTCAGGCCTTAAAAGACTCTTTTCACCTTCCTCATCCTAACAAATAGGAGTTCTGCATCTCCTAACATACAAAGCTTCATATGGTTCCATCTAAATTCCTGAGTGAGAGGAATTATTGTAAACAAATTCGATTAAAGGCAAATTATCATCCCATGAGCCTTTAAGATCCATTGCACAAGATCTTAACATTACTTCCAATGTTCGTATTGTCCTTTCTAATTGTCCATCAATCTGTGCATGGAAAGATGTACTAAAATGCAACTTAATTCCCAAAGTCTCTTGTAAGCTTTCCCCAAATCTGAAGGTGAACCTGTGATCTCTATCCGAAACTATAGAGCTTGGAATCCCATAAAGTCTGATTATTTCATCCATATATTTCTTGGCCAAAGCTTTCAAAGAATCCATCTATTTAATTGGCAAGAATTGTGCTGATTTAATAAGCCTATCAAAAACCACCCATATTGTATCATGCTTCCTGCTAGTCCTCAACAATCCCATCAAAAAATCTATTGTAATCTTCTCCCATTTCCATTCTAGAATCAACAAAGGTTTAAGCTTACCAATTGGTGCTTGATGTTCTATTTTAACTTGCTAGCACACTAAGCATCTCTTAACATACTCTACAATATCTTTCTTTATTCCCTTCCACCAAAAATATTCTTTCTTATCTCTATATATTCTTGTACTTCCTGGGTGCATTGCATAAGGTGTATTGTGTGCCTCATCAAGAATCTCGTCTTTCAACTCTTACATATCAGGAATACATAGTCTGTGACCTACCACCATCAATCCATCTTCCCTTACCTTTATTTTAGAAGGTTTACCATTTTTAATCTTTTCTCTAAGCTTGCTCAAATACTCATCTTGCTCTTGCAATTCCTTAATCTTCTCATTCAACACTGGCCTTATTCTAAAATTAGTCAATACACAACCAGATTTAACTTATTTCAATGTCACCCTAAGTTTGGCTAATTCCTTCAACAAAGGAAGATACATTGTCTCCACATATGCCATAGTTGATTTCCTACTCAGTGCATCCGTTACTACATTATTTTTGCCTAGATGATACTCTATCATCAAGTCATAATCCTTAAATAGCTCTAACCATCTTCTTTGTCTCAAATTCAACTCCCAACAAAATCATCAGATACTCAAGACTCTTTTGGTCTGTAAACATCCTGGTGGTGACTTCATATAAGTAGTGTCTCTATATTTTCAACGCAAAGATTATAGCAGCTAACTCCAAGTCATGCGTAAGATAATTTATCTCGTAAGGTTTTAATTGCCTAGAAGCATAGGCAATCACTTTATCTCCTTACATCAACACACGCCCTAATCCCCTCCTTGAGGTATCACTATACACTATGTATTCGTCATCACTGGAAGGCAATGTCAAAATTGGTACAGTTGTGAACCTATTCTTCAATTCCTCAAAACTGATTTGGTACTCCTCTATCCACACAAACTTCTTATTCTTCCTTGTCAATTTGGTAAGTGGAGCTGCTATTATGGAAAAGGCCTCCATAAACCTTCTATAATACCTGGCTAATCCTAAGAAACTTCTCACTTCAGCTACATTCTTAGGTGCTTCCCATTTCACAACTGCTTCTATCTTCCTCAGATCCACATGTACCCCTTGCTCTGAAATCACATTCTAAGAAATGTCACTTCCTTTAGCCAAAATTCACATTTGTCAAATTTGGCATACAACTTGTTCTTCCTCAGTGTCTCTAAATAAATTCTTAAATGTTTCTCATGCTCCTTATCACTCTTAGAATAAACCAAAATATCATTATAAAGACAATGATAAATTAGCCTAAGAAAGGCTTAAAGACTCTATTCATTAAGTCCATGAAAGCTATAGGCGCATTCGTCAACCCAAAAGGTATGACCAAGAATTCAAAGTGGCTATACCATGTTCTAAAAGAAGTCTTTGAACATCGAACTCCTTTATTCTCAACTAGTGGTAACCTTATCTCAAATTTATATTAGAAAAGACCCTTTCCCCTTGCAACTAACAAACAAGTCATCTATGCATGTAAGCGGATATCTATTCTTGATAGTGACATGATTAAGCTTCCTATAATCCACACACGTCCTCAATGATCCATCTTTTTCTTCCCAAAAAAGGTTGGACCTCCCCAAGGTGAAGAGCTAGGCCTAATGTACCCTTTCTCCAACAAATTTTCTAATTGCTCCTTAAGCTCCTTTAATTCCGTTGGAGCCATTCGATAAGGCAGAATTGATATTGGTGCAATACCTGGAAGAAGTTCAATAGGAAATTCAATTTCCCTAGGTGCGGTAGTCCTAGTAACTCCTCGGGAAAGACATCCGAGAAGTCCATTACTATAGGAATTTCTTCTAACTTCCCTCCATTTGCCTTCGTGTCTACCACATAGGCCAAAAATGCTTCAAACCCTTTCCTCATCATTTGCTCTGCCATCAAAGCCAAAACAATTTTGATGAGCTAAACTTTTTGTCTCCCATAAACATCACCTTTCTTCTATTATCCAACTCGAACTTTATTGTCTTCTGTTTACAATTTAAGTTGGCATGATATTTTTCTAACGTATCCATGCCTAATATTACATCTAATCCCCCCATCTTCAAGGGCATCAAATCCACTACTAATTGTCCTCCACCAATACATATCTCACAATCTTTATAAACTTGACTAATAATAATATACTGATCGATTGGAGTACTCACCATCAAAGGTGTATCCAATGGGCTCAAATTTCTCATATGCACAGTTCTACTCGATAACACAAGTGAATAGGTGGAACCTAGATTAATCAAAACAATTACATCATCATCAAATTATTTAATCATATTGGTTATAACTTTTGGAGCTGTCTATGCATCCTCACGTGCCATTGCAAACACTCTAGCTGGTGCTTACCTCCTGGGTCTCCTGGAGGATTTACTTTAGTGGCTACCTCAGAACTGCCTACTTCAGTTGTAGTCTTGTGCCCCACTGTCTCAACCCTTTTGGAAAATTGCATCTGAGTTCCCTCTCTTCTTGCATAGTGAGGGCACTCTCTGGCCATGTGCCCTTTCTCTCCACAGCTAAAGCATTCTCTAATTAATCGGTAACATTCCCCTATATGAAACCTTTCACAATGATCACATTTAGGAATGGGTAGCTTATCCCCATTTTCCTCCCTAATGCCTCTAGTCGTTGAGGCTTGATGTGAGACGGTTTTCATCTATCTAGCCCTGCTTGCCCCACTTCTCCTCTCTTTAGACTGTACAGGGAAAGTCCTGGTACTCCTTTCTGACATAGGAGCACCACCTCCCCTCTTGAACTGTTCTCTCCCTTTCCTCTTTCTACTCACTGCACTCTTTATATTTTCCATATTCTTAACTCTGAGTGTAGCTTCTACCAGCTGCTGAAAGTCACAGAAATTCTGTGCCACTACTTTCTCTCTAATGGAAAAATGCAGTCCTGCTTTAAACCTTCGATACCTAGTCGCTTCACTCATCATTAACTTAGCTACATATCGGTCCAATTATGTAAATCGACGCTCATATTCGCTCACTGTCATCTCCCTCTAGGTGAGGCTCAAAAACTCTCTCTGTATCTACTAGATGTACACTTTAGACAAATAATTCTTCTTATAAGCATTCAAAAAGTCCTTCCATGCCAACACTGGTGGCTTCATCTGACTTCCCGAGACACTTTCCCACCAATGTAAAGCATCCCCTTATAACAACTCGTAGCATATTCAACTTTCTTGTCATCCTCACAATCCATCTACTCCAATATCCATTCCATCTTCCTTATCCATGTCTTAGCTTCTTCTAGGTTGATGGTCCCATAGAAGTCCACTGTTCCATACTTAGCTTGTCAAACTGTTTCCCTTTCTTAACCAAGGCCGGAGCTGTAGTTGGCAGCATCTGACCCAAAACCTAGACAAAGGCTTGAGTAAATGCCTGAAACAGTCTTGGATCTAAGGTAGGCACTTGCTCTGACGGAACAAGTGACTCTTGCGTCTATGAACTAGAGGGCCCACTGTCATGCCCTACAGAAGCCTCAACATTTCCTAGGGCTACTGACTTATCAATACTCTCCTCCCTTGGCAGAGAGTCAGGTGTAATCGATCCTTACAATATACGTCATGTCTTTCTACGAGATAGCATCTTACTCCTTCAATGTAAACACTAACGATTAGCTTACATTCCATTTTAATCTTAATTCCTACATGTATGTATGATATGGATGTCACTTAATGCAATCAATTAATTCACAATGCAATAAATAATCACATAGCACAACAATTTAAACTATTATGTATTCTAAGTCTAGGAAAACTCTAAGCTCTGATACCAAACAATGTCAGACCCCATTTTCGGAGTCCAACATTCACACTGATACCAACATTCACACTTAAGCATAATCATTTCTTCAACTTTAGAACAAATTTTGGGAAACCTCAAACCAGAATTACAATTTGACTTCTTCAAAACATTGTTCTCCTTTGTCTTAAGTTTCTAATGACACCAAAATCATTCAATTTGGTTTATAATTCTGAAAGTTATGGCCCAAACATTTTCGGGCCATTATTAAACTGAAACAATACACTATATTCAACTTCCACCCAGAAATTAAAAGTCTTAGGGATTGAATTAAAATTTGATCCCTTCAGATAATTTGTAGCTCTCTGTCTCTAGTCATCATTCTCATATCATTCTCATGTCATCTCATTCTCATATCATCTCAAACCACACGAGCGAGCCCACACCAGTCAAACGCCTGAATCACTATCTAAATTTTTAGAAAAATTGTATCTCCATGTATCTAGTTTATTTTGAAATAATAATCATCTCATTCAGAGCTTTATAGATCAAGACATGATTAAAATACTGAAGTATGTTTAGTACAAAACCAATTCATGCTCTTCCAATCAATTCCCTCACTTTCTCTTCATCAATATTTTGCAAATCAACACCAAATGATACCAATTTTTATGAATAGGTAGAGAAAAGTGCTAGGAATCTATTGGTTTAAGAATCACTTCATTTGGAGGTCAAATGATGAAGTTATGGCCAAAAGAATCAAAAATACATTTGTCCTCAATCATATTGGACCTATTTCGGGACAATTGGCATAACTTTCTCTAAAGATGTCAGATTAAGGTCATCTTAAGATGGTTTCAAAGAGGATTTCGAGATCTACAACTTTTATGAGGACTTGAAGAGAGATTTTTCCATATAGAGGGCCAAAATCTCAAATTTCCAAAAGTGTAGATGGATCAAAAAAAGTTATTCAGTCTCAGACAAATCAGACGAATGGATTAAGTCTAAGAAGAATCAGACAAAGGAATTCAATCTAAGATAGAATCAGATGAAGGGATTCAATCTAAGATGAATCAAAAGAAGGGATTTAGTCAAAGACTGAATCAGACGAAGGAATTCAGTCTGAGATGAATCAGATGAAGGGATTCCTACAAGGTCTTCCTCACATCACCAAAA
>JANSVA010098961.1:15997-31224 GCA_025504915.1 Erythroxylum reticulatum
TGAATCAGACGAAGGAATTCAGTCTGAGATGAATCAGATGAAGGGATTCCTACAAGGTCTTCCTCACATCACCAAAAGTTCTAAATCACTAACTACACTTTCCAAATCATCTCCACTTATAATGATCATATATCTTAACTCTGATGTCCAAAAATTCATACTTCATACTATTGGAAAGCTGAGAGGACAATCTACAACTTCTAAGAAGACAACTTTGCCTTATTCAGCTTAAATTAATACAATTTTTTCTTTGAGTTTAGAACACAATTTCTATACCTATGAAAGGATGGAAAATGCAGTATATCCATTTTGAGAATCACAAGCAAAACAAAATCATATTTCATTAGTGAATCCAAATAGAGTTTACACAAGCTTCCAATACAAACCAACATACACATCACTAACTTAAAACAAAATACAAAGGGATGTTCAATGTTGATATGCCTATAAAACTATCCAAAATATTCACTAACTATGTACAAAAGTCTCTAACTATCTTGGAGTTTTCCGATGCCTTGCAAGGTTCAATACTCGTCTTGATCAATTTAGCTCAAACTCATAACACACAACATAGACTTTAGCCATTAAACATAACACTCAATTATACACCATACTTGATAATTCAAAGACGCAATACACAAACAATTGGCACGAGAGTTCTGTGGAACAAAACGGAGAAATGTAGGTTTACACCGTGAACAAAACGAGTCCAAATTCTCAGGAATATTGTGGCCTCAAGTAGGCAACAAGGAGAAGGCTATATGTCAATGTGCACGTGACTAACGGAACGGGTTCCTCTCTTGCCCAATCACAAACAAATTTATGCTCAATTCAATCAATCACAAATTTTTAATCTTATGCTTCGTTTTCTTTTTCTTCTTTCCATTTATATAAAAGTCATAACCCTTTTCAAGGCATAACATAATCATCAAGCAATTTCCAACATTCACAAACAAGTTGAATTCAAGAAATCAACATACACACATAGGCAAGAATTTGCTCAATTTCACAACAACTATAAATACATTACCCACCTAATTTGCTCAAGAATCCAACTCAAGGTTGTCTTTCCTCTTGCTCTTAGGTAGGATTCTCTTGGTTTCCTAAAATAATCAAGATTTCATTCAAAACAACATTTTAATAAAATTTATAAACTTCAAAAATAACAAAAACTGTAATAAACACAAATTAAGCTCAAACTTAACCTACCCATAGTCCATCTAGGTTAAAAAAACCCAATACCTAGTTTAGAAACCCTAAAATCAATTGGCTTCTCTTTCAAAAATCACAAAAACTGCAGTAAACACAAATTAAGCTCAAACCTAACCTACTCACAATCCATCTAGGTTAGAAAACCCAATACCTAGTTTAGAAACCCTAAAATCAATTGGGTTCTCTTAATTCATCTTCTTCCAGCACAAACCTTTCATTCTCTACCTAATCCCTTCATTCTCAACATAACCCATTTATTTAATAAGCAAGAAGAAAAGATGATTAACTTACCTTAATAAGCTTGATTTCCTCTTCTTTTCTTCTTCTTTCTTTTTCTCTCACGACTTCCTCCTTTCTCCCTTCTCTCCCACGTTTTTTCTCTTCTCTTCTCTCTTTCCCACGTTTTCTCTACTGTCTTTTTCTTCTTCTCACGATCCCTCTCCCTTCTTAATTCAAGACCATTTGTTTGGTCTTTCTTCCGATTTTTCCCCTCATTTAACTAGTTTTTCCATATTTACCCTTCTTTCATTTAATTTGTTTTCATCTACTAACTCTCTTAACCCATTAAACACCATATTAATTCTAACTTAATTCTAACACTTCATTCTAATTTTTAATTTCTATTCATACTTGCTAATTTAATGGACTATATAAAAATCAAACAAATAAATCGATAAATATTGAAAGAAATTTTGGGATCCAACACTTATGGTATTAGATACAAAGGCGATTGGCTTTAGTGAAAGTGGGAGATTGTTAGAGTAGTGCTCTACATGTAATCACCTTGAGCACTTTTGTATAAACTTTATTTTGATTAATAAAGTGAAAGGAAACTTTTCATTAGTTGTTGTTCTTTTATATATGAATTGATGTTGATCTTAAATCAAATTAATGAAGTTCGTGATACAGAAATAGCATGAAGGAAATTATGATGAGATCATAATAATGAGATTTCTATCATGTGCAATTATGTTAATATCTAAATTATCCCTAGTCAAAGGATTAATAAGCTAGGACATTATTAATTCAAATAGACTAGCACATGTTATACTCTTTGATTTAATTAAGCAGTGGATCTCATAAACTGTAAGCATGAGATGTTTAGAGTTAACATGTGGATGCTTACCAAGAGTAATAAGTACATCAAATGACCTGCTATGAGATTATCATATGGTTTATCTATCAAATGTTAATGATTAATCTCATCATAGCAATGGCACAAATATCCTGAAACTTGAGGTACTCAAGGATATCTTGGATACTGATCCTATGCTTTGACATCATTCTTTTTTGCCTCAAGACTACGTTGCTCATAAGGTGGTGATTAGGTACAACTATTGATATTTAAAGGTAACTGGGTAGCCAATGAAGGATTCATCACTCCTAATAAAAGGAGATGATACCCACACCCTCTTATTGGGGTCATTACTCAGGTGTCTCTGGCTAGAGCAGTTATATGTCATGAATAGAGTCTTCCATAACATATAGGGTAATGAGATCTTCGGACAAGAACTAACATCACTTAGACTAGATGTGACGTAGTCAGTCTAGTGAGAATTGACACATAGCTCACACTCCAAACCAAGTGGGGTATAGAATGGTGAAGGGATGAATTGCATGATAATTGTCTATGGAAAGGTTTATAAGTTAGATAACTAATTATCAAAGAGTTCGGGTGATAATCCACTTACATTTTGGTAAATTAGCATCATGACTTCATAATTTTCTTGAATTAAGAGCTAATTGAAGTGGCATTAAACCATCCATCATTTTTTTGGATTAAGAGTTAATTCAAGTGCCCAAAATAACTAAGAACCTAAAGGTCACATGCATAAAGGATCGGATGAAAAATAAAGTGTGCACGGTTATTATTGAAGTAGGCCACGAACATGGCTTATAGATGATGCATAAGTGAGTTCTTCACTTATAAACACATGAACTAACAAGTTAAATCATACTCAAGTGAGAGGATAAGGGGTCTATAAGTGTTCTGGAGTTAGAGAGATGTGGTCTTAAGTCTTGTTCATGCAATTGATGCAATTGTTGTATGAATCTAATTACATGCAACATAATCTTGATCTATCTCTCCATTTGAGCATCTACTTGAACTCATCTTGTTTGGTGCTCTAACCACCCTTACACATTGCTTTTTCTTCATATTTGCGTGTTCTTGATTGATCAAGGAAGGTGTTTGGTGTTTTCTACAACCCAAACAAAGAGAAGATTAAAGAAAGGAGGAGCATTATTAAAGGTACATGTGCTAAAATTACATGTTCTTATAATTTGTGTATGCTTGCATCTAAGATTCTAGATTTTTGGGGATGTCATGGGGTTAGAATTTAGATTTCGACACTTCTACTGCCTTGTTGTGCATGTGGTGCATGAATCAATGGCTACCTAACAATAGGTAGGTTCAATAAGTTGAAGCTAGTTATTATTTTGATAATGTGCTTCATGTGACTAGAACTCCTTAAGAGAAAAATGGCACCTTTGGAATAATAAATTTCTAGCCTTGCAAGTCTGTTGAAGATTTTGAGAGTATAAGTCAAGGCTTTGATGAGATTGGATTAACATTTTCTAATAGGATCAAGTTATCAGTAAAATAGAGATTGGATAGCTCTAAGTTCTTGTACTTTAAATGGAATTTGAACATTTTAGTCCTCTCAATAACTTTTTTCAATAGTTTGTTGAAGACCTCCATGGCAAGAGCAAGAAAGTAAGGTGAAATTAGATCACCTTGACATATTCTCTTCAAGATTTTAATGGTTTTAGTAGGCTGACCATTAATCAAGAAGTTGAAAGGACTGGTAATGCATTACTTTATCCACTAAATGAAAATTTAGGGAAATTCCATGGTAGTAATAGTGTTAGTGATGAAGTCTTAACTAATACTATCAAAAGCTTTCCTTATATCAATTTTAAGGATGAAATTCTTTCTACTTTTCTTTTTAGAATGATTTTTGAGCAAATCTTGCATTAACAATATGTTGTCTCCAATAATTATGCTTGGAATGAAGGCTCCCTAAACTTGGTCAATGTACCTAGGAGTATAACCTTCAATCTATTAGCAAGAATCTTTAATATTACCTTATATATTGTGTTACAACATGTGATTAGCCTATAGCCTAAGAATGTTTTCTACTCACCACCTTTGAGAATAAGGGTAATGTATGTTTTGTATCATAGAGAATTACCCCATTCCTAAAAAACTCAAGAATTGCATCAGTAAGATAGCCTGTAAAGACTCTCTACCTCCTATGAGTTTAAACACTCTTTTATAACTTTCTTTAAGAAGGGAACCGAAGAGCAAGAGTTTATGGTTGTATTCATCAAATTGGAAAAAAAGTTAGATGCTCCATTAAGAAATAGTTATTGGATGTTTATTCTTTGATCACCATTTTCCAAACAAATTATCTTATTCTTACATTTCCTAGTAAGTACAACTCTATGGAAATCAAAAGAGTTCCTATCCCCTCTCTTTAAGCCATCTAATGAAAGATCTCTGCCTCATCAGTTATTAACCATGGTTAATAGCCTTATTCATATTCCTCATGGCTATTTTCTTCAAGTCTTGAAGGGATGAAGAGGATGGATTAGTGTAAATCTTAGACTGAATCTCTTCAAGCTTGCTTTTGGCCATACGCAGTAAGTGGTGAGTATTCCCTACATTACACAACCACAAACTCTTCATTACCTACTTAATTAACTTGATCTTCCTTACATATAAAAATTTTTTAGATCCTCTAATGTCAAGAATTATCCCATTCCATAATGCTTCCTGCAAGCTTGCTACATCAATCAGGAAGTTATTAAACCTAAAATGCACTCTTAGGCATTCAAAAAAAATTTTGAGGGATAATAATGGAGTGATTAAACAACTTGTTGTTTTTAAATGATGTGAAGCTGGATGGAAAGGATTGGATACAAAGTTGGTGCCCCGAACATCTATCAAGTTTTTCCCAAAAAAGGGACCCATCAATTTGGTTTTTTTCCAAGTGAAGAAGCACCCACCTGAGAGATTATCCATAGCTTCGATATCTTCCAGACACTTTCTGAGGTTAAGATATGGAATGCCTATTGATCTTTTCCCTTTATCTTCACTCATACTGATGACTGAATTGAAATCCCTAGCAATCAACATAGAATACTAATGTTTTTGGTAACCCCTTTGAGAGTGCTCCACAGTGCTAATATTTAATAAGAAATGTTAAAAGCATAGATAAAAGATATACGACCACTGAATTAGTTACCTTATCCTTCACCTTCATGTGCATGATCTGATCAAATGCAAGTTCTATATATGTTTACAGCATAAAGATATTAACTATATTATAATTTACCATTAAGGTGTTGTGAATGATTGGTAATGTACTTCTAATTACAAAGAAGTAGCTTGATGATACTACAATTCTCATATTTCATCCTTATTCCCAAAATGCCATCAATGATTGCTTTATTCTCCAAGATTTGATCCCTTATCAACAGCTTCTTATGAGGGGCATTAGCCCCTCTAACTTTCCATGTTAAGATTATCATTTATGAGGATCCCATATGGAAGATTTCTTTTTCTTGTTAGATCTTCTCCTACTCGTAGGTTTAAAAACAGTTTTATAGTTGATTATGTCAGTGAGCCCCATATCTTGACATTTTTGGCTTACAATAAGGGTTTTAGGTTCATTCTCAAGTATTCCCTCTTTGTGACTATTTTTTTATTAATTTTCTTATAGTATAACTTCACTATATTTGGAGGAGAAAAAGAGAAAATATTTGGTTTGATTTCTTCGAAGTTGGTTTCTATTAGCTCTTGGAATTCACTAATCTTGAAGACTCTAACAGTAGGCTTCCATATTTTCTTTTTTCTTGTAGCATGCATATCTGACTTTAACAACATCCTTAGTAGGTTGCATATTCTCATTGAGTCTAATAATGGGGATTTCATCAGGTAAACTGGTTAAGCCACTTAATAGGATGCATATTCAAGCATAGTTTATCCTTTGTATTTTAGTTGCAGCTTGGTCCATGCATATGGATTTGCGAATGAAGCTAGCAAATGACTAAGTCTAAAGGTGGTCCATTATTTTAGAGATACACTATGTATACATATTTATAAAGGGATATGTTCTTATTTAATGTAATCAATGTCCAGCCTTGGTCTCTACATTTGTAGTAGGAGTGGCTTATTGTAAACATGTCATAGACCTACTCCAAGTATCTACTTTTCTTTTTCCTCGTAAGTGATTTTGAATAAAAACATATCATCAGCATTAACAAACACCTCTTACAGACCATTTTTCCTCCAGTTATTGAAATCCCATTCCTTCATAATAAGAAAGGTCATTCTTATATCAAGGAAGAATCCAAAAATAGTGGCATTCCATCTTTGAACTCTAGTTTTCAAGGTCTCCAAAGATGGTGAGACTATTCTATTTTTATCAACCTCACTTGTGGGACAGTAATTGAGCTTAGTTTATGGCTTATGATCCCCCACTACTTGCACCTAAGTTCTCTTAATAAAGGGCCAGATGAAGTGGAGTTAGTTTAATGAATAGCTGAGGTCGAGGGATCAATAGGAATGCTGGCTTTAGGCAAGAAAGAATCCATTACCAAAGGTGGATGTTAATAACCAAACGAAAAAGATAAGAGTAAGCAGGTAAAATTTAGGGAGAGGTTCTAACAAGGTAGTATGAAGCTAATAAAAGAAGATGGGGACAACAGATGAAATGATGGATGACAATACAAGTGAAAGAAATGAGGGAGAAGAAGAAGTGGGAGTAAGCAACTACTACTATAATAGCTTATTTGGCTAAAGATTTTAATGGTCTTTTTAAAAGGAAGAGGATTATATTGTGCATAGCAACATCATCAAACTTTAAATTAAGAACATTAAATTTGGAAGTATAAACATTAATTTCATTAGGTAAAAGTTATGAATTCTTATTAACAAAAAGTATATCACTCTTCAAGAGCCCAATTGAACTCAGGTAAGTTAACATCTATAAACAAAAGTCAAGGCGAGACAAAAAAGTATAAAAAGAATTTAAATTACGTTATAACTATGAATGAGCATTGCCTTCCTTCGTTCATTCTTCCCTTTACTTCATTGGAGAAAATTAATCAAGCCTAGAATTGAAAATGAGAAAAGATTATTGAATTACAGGGGGTTAAAAGTAAGTGAACTTTATTGATATGGATCATATGACCCACTAAAGAATATACTTTGTGAAGAATAAGAATGGGAGTTGCAAAATAGATAGAATCTTCTTGCTATAAACCTAACCTACCCATAGTCCATCTAGGTTAGAAAACCCAATACCTAGTTTAGAAACCCTAAAATCAATTGGGTTCTCTTAATTCATCTTCCAACATAAACCTTTCATTCTCTACCTAATCCCTTCATTCTAAACACAAACCATTTCTTTAATAAGCAAGAAGAAAAGATTATTAACTTACCTTAATAAGCTTGATTTGCTCTTCTTTTCTTCTTCTTTCTTTTTCTCTCACGATTTCCTCCTTTCTCCCTTCTCTCCCAAGGTTTTTCTCTTCTCTTCTCTCTTTCCCACATTTTCTTTACTGTCTTTTTGTTCTTCTCACGATCCCTCTCCATTCTTCTTAATTCAAGACCATTTGTTTGGTCTTTCTTCCCATTTTTCCCCTCATTTAACTAGTCTTTCCATATTTACCCTTTTTTTCATTTAATTTGGTTTTGTCTACTAACTCTCTTAACCCATTAAACACCATATTAATTCTAACTTAATTCTAACACTTCATTCTAATTTCTAATTTCTAATTTCTATTTATACTTGCTAATTTAATGGACTATAAAAAATCAAACAAATAAATTGATAAATATTGAAAGAAATTTCAGGGTCCAACACCTATGGTATTAGATACAAAGGCAATTGGCTTTAGTGCAAGTAGGAGATTGTTAGAGTAGTGCTCTACATGTAATCACCTTGAGCACTTTTGTATAAAATTTATTTTGATTAATAAATCGAAAGGCAATTTTTCATTAATTGTTGTTCGTTTATATATGAATTGATGTCGATCTTAAATCAAATTAATGAAGTTCGTGATATAAAATATAGCATTAAGGAAATTATGATGAGATCATGATAATGAGATTTCTATAATATGCAATTATGTTAGTATCTAAATTATCCCTAGTAAAAGGATTAATAAGACATGACATTATTAATTCAAATAGACTAGCACATGTTATACTCTTTGATTGAATTAAGTAGTGGATCTCATAAATTGTAAGCATGAGATGTTTAAAGTTAACATGTGGATGCTTACCAAGAGTAATAAGTACATCGAATGACCTGCTATAAGATTATCATATGGATGATCTATTAAATGTTAATGATTAATCTCATCATAGCAATAGCGCAAATATCCTTAAACTTGAGGTATTCAAGGATATCTTGGATACTGATCCTGTGCTTTGACATCATTCTTTGTTGCCTCAAGACTAGGTCGCTCATAAGGTAGTGATTGGGTACAACTTTTGATATTCGAAGGTAATTGGGTAGCCAATAAAGGATTCATCACTCCTGATAAAAGGAGATGATACCCACAGCCTCTTATCGGGGTCATTACTCAAGAGTTTCTGGCTAGAGTAGTTATATGTCATGAAGAGAGTCTTTCATAACATATAGGGTAATGAGATTTTAGGACAAGACCTAACATCACTTGGACTAGAAGTGATGTAGTTAGTCTAGTAAGAGTTAACACATAGCCCACACTCCAAACCAAGTGGGGTATAGAATGGTGAAGGGATGAATTACACGATAATTGTTTATGGAAAGGTTCATAAGTTAGATAATTAATTATCAAAGAGTTCATTTGTTAATCCACTTACATTTTGGTAAATTAGCATCATGAAACCTTCATAATTTGCTTAAATTAAGAGTTAATTCAAGTGATATGAAACCATCCATCATTTTTTTAGATTAAGAGTTAATTCAAGTGCCCAAAATAACCAAGAACCTAAAGGTAACATGCATAAAAGATTAGATGAAAAACAAAGTGTGCATGGTTGTTATTTAAGTAGGCCACGATCGTGGCTTATAGATGATGCATAAGTGAGTTCTTCACTTATGAACACATGAACTAACAAGTTAAAACACACTCAAGTGAGAGGATAAGGGGTCTATAAGTTTTTTGGAGTTAGAGAGAAGTGGTCTTAATTCTTGTTCATGCAATTGATGCAATTGTTGTATGAATCTAATTACATGCAACATAATCTTGATCTATCTCTCCATTTAAGCATCTAATTTAACTCATTTTGTTTGGTGATCTAACCACCTTCGCACACTACTTTTTCTTCATCTTTGTGTGTTCTTGAGTGATCAAGGAAGGTATTTTGTGTTTCATACAACACAAACAAAGAGAAGATTAAAGAAAGGACGAGCGTGCTGAAATTACATGTTCTTATAATCTGTGTATGTATGCATCTAAGATTCTAGATTTTTGGGGATGTCGTGGGGTTGGAATTTAGATTTCGACACTTCTAATGCCTTGTTGTGCATGTGGTGCATGAATCGACGGCTACCTAACAACAGGTAGGTTCAGTAAGTTGAAGCTACTTATTATTGTGATAATGTGCTCCATATGACTAGAACTCCTTAAGAGAAAAATGACACTTTTAGAATAATAAATTTCTAGCCTTGCAAGTCTGTTGAAGATTTTGAGAGTATACATCAAGGCTTTGATGAGATTGGATTAACATTTTCTAATAGGATCAAGTTATCAGCAAAATAGAGATTGGATAGCTCCAACTTCTTGTACTTTAAATGGAATTTGAATATTTTAGTCCTATCAATAAATTTTTTCAATAGTTTCTTGAAGACCTCCATGGCAAGAGCAAGCAATTAAGGTGAAATTAGATCACCATGACCTATTCTCTTCAAGCTTTTAATGGTTTTAGTAGGCTGACCATTAATCAAGAAGTTGAAAGGACTGGTAATGCATTACTTTATCCACTGAATGAAAATTTAGGGAAATTCTATGGCAATAACAGTGTTAGTGATGAAGTCCTAACTAATACTATCAAAAGCTTTCCTTATATCA
The DNA here is from genome assembly GCA_025504915.1 of Erythroxylum reticulatum. Classification (NCBI taxonomy): domain Eukaryota; kingdom Viridiplantae; phylum Streptophyta; class Magnoliopsida; order Malpighiales; family Erythroxylaceae; genus Erythroxylum; species Erythroxylum reticulatum. The sequence goes on from JANSVA010098961.1 coordinate 26,282, forward strand.
ATTTTAAGGTTGCAATTCTTTATACTTTTCTTTTTCGAATAATTTCTGACCAACTCTTGCATTAACAATTATGTTATCTCCTATAATTCTGCTTGGAATGTAGGCTCCCTAGGCTTGGTCAATGTACCTAGGAGTATAACCTTCAGTTTATTAGCAAGAATCTTTAATATTACCTTACATATTGTGTTACAACATATGATTAGCCTATAGTCTAAGAATGTTTTCTACTCACCACCTTTAGGAATAAAGGTAATGTATGTTTTGTAAAGATCGTAGAGTCTTACCCCATTCCTGAAAAACTCAAAAATTGCATCAGTAAGACAGCCAGTAAAGACTCTCTACCTCCTATGAGTTTAAACACTCTTTTATAACTTCCTTTAAGAAGGGAACCGAAGAGTAAGAGTTTGTGACTGTATTCATCAAATTGGAAAAGAAGTGAGATGCTCCATCAAGCAATAGTTATTGAATGTTTATTCTTTGATCACCATTTTCCAAACAAATTATCTTATTCTTACATTTCCTAGTAAGTACAACTCTATGGAAATCAAAAGAGTTCCTATCCCCCCTCTTTGAGCCATCTAATGCAAGATCTCCTCCTCATCAGTGATTAATCATAGTTAATAGCCTTAGTCATAGTCCTCATGGATCTTTAAGGGATGAAGAGGATGGATTAGTGTAAAGCTTAGACTGAATCTCTTTAAGCTTGCTTTTGGCCCTTGCTCAGTAGGTGGTAAGTATTCCCTACATTACACAACCATAAAATCTTCATTTCCTACTTAATCAACCTGATCTTCCTTACATATATAAATTGTTTAGATCCTCTAACGTCAAGAATTATCCCATTCCATAATGCTTCCTGCAAGCTTGCTACATCAATAAGGAAGTTATTAAACATAAAATGCATTCTTGGGCATTCAAAAAAAATTTTGAGTGATAATAATGGAGTGATTACACAACTTATTGTTTTTAAACGATGTGAAGCTGGATGGAAAGGATTGGAGCCAAAGTTCGTTCCCTAAACTTCTGTCAAGTTTTTCCTAAAAAGTGGACCCATCAATTTGGTTTTTTTTCAAGTGAAGAAGCACCCACCTGAGAGAATATCCATAGCTTGGATATCTTCCAGACACTTTCTGAGGTCAAGATATGGAATGCCTACTGATCTTTCCCCTTTAGCTTCACTCATACTGATAACTGAATTGAAATCCCTAGCAATCAACCATAAAATACTAATGTTTTTTGTAACCCCTTTGAGAGTGCTCCACAGTGCTAATATTTAATAAGAAATGTTAAAAGCATAGATAAAAGATATATGACCACTGAGTTAGTTACCTTATCCTTCACCTTCATATGCATGATCTGATCAAAAGCAAGTTCTATATATGTTTACAGCATAAAGTTATTAAATATATTATAATTTACCATTAAGGTTTTGTGAATGATTGGTGATCTAATTCTAATTTACCAAGAAGTATCTTGATGATATTGCAATTCTCCTATTTCATCCTTATTCCTAAAATGCCATCAATGATTGCTTTATTCTCTAAGATTTGATCCCTTATCAACAGCTTCTTATGAGGGGCATTAGCCCCTTTTACTTTCCATGTTAGGATTATCATTTATGAGGCTCCCATATGGAAGATTTTTTTTCTTGTTAGATCTTCTCCTACTCGTAGGTTTGAAATCAGTTTTATAGGTGATTATGTCAGTGACTCCCACATCTTGACATTTTTGGCTTACAATAAGGGTTTTAGGTTCATTCTCAGGTATTGCCTCTTTGTGAGTGTTGTTTTACTAATTTTCTTATAGTATAACTTCACTATCTTTGGAGGAGAAAAGGAGAAATTATTTGGTTTGATTTCTTCAAAGTTGGTTTCTATTAGCTCTTGGAATTCACTAGTCTTGAAGACTCTAACAGTAGGCTTCCATATTTTCCTTTTTCTTGTAGCATGCATATCTGACTTTAACAACATCCTTAGTAGGTTGCATATTCTCATTGAGTCTAATAATGGGGATTTCATTAGGTAAATTGGTTAAGCCACTTAATAGAATACATATTCAAGCATAGTTTATCCTTTGTATTTCAGTTGCAGCTTGGTCCATGCATAAGGATTTGCGAATGAAGCTAGCAAATGACTAAGTCTAGAGGTGGTCCATTATTTTAGAGATACACTATGTATACATATTTATAAAGGGATATGTTCATATTTAATGTCATCAATGTCCAGCCTTTGTCCCCACATCTGTAGTAGGAGTGGCTTATTGTAAACATGTCATGGACCTACTCTAAGAATCTACTTTTCTTTTTCCTTGTAAGTGATTTTGAATAAAAACATATCATTAGCATTAACAAACACCTCTTACAGACCATTTTTCCTCCAGTTATTAAAATCCCATTCCTTTATAATAGGAAAGGTCATTCTTATATCAAGGAAGAATCCAACAATAGTGGCATTCCATCTTTGAACTCTAGTTTTCAAGGTCTTCAAAGATGGTGAGACTATCCCATTTTTAACAACCTAGCTTGCGGGACAGTAATTGAGCTTAGTTTATGGCTTATGATCCCCCACTACTTGCACCCAATTTCTCTTAATAAAGGGCCAAATGAAGTGGAGTTAATTTAACGAACAGCTGAGGTCGAGGGATCAACAGGAACGCTAGCTTTAGGCAGGAAAGAATCCATTACCAGGTGGATGTTAATAACCAAAGGACAAAGATAAGAGTAAACGGGTAAAATTTAGGGAGAGGTACTAACAAGGTAGTATGAAGCTAATAAAAGAAGAGGGGACAACAGATGAAATGATGGATGACAATACAAGTGAAAGTAATGAGGGAGAAGAAGTGGGAGTAAGCAACTACTGCTACAATAGCTTATTTGGCTAAAGATTTTAATGGTCTTTTTAAAAGGAAGAGGATTATATTGTGCATAGCAACATCATCAAATTTTAAATTAAGAACATTAAATTTGGAAGTATAAACATTAATTTTACCAGGTAAAAGTTATGAATTCTGAATAACAAAAAGTATATCACTCTTCAAGAGCCCAATTGAACTCAGGGAAGTTAACATCTATAACCAAAAGTCAAGGCGAGACAAAAAAAGTACAATAAGAATTTAAATTACATTATAACTAGGAATGAACATTGCCTTCCTTCGTTCATTCTTCCCTTTATTTCATTGGAGAAAATTAATCAAACCTAGAATTGAAAATGAGAAAAGATTATTGAATTATAGGGGGTTAAAAGGAAACAAACTTTATTGATATGGATCATAAGTCCCACTAAAGAATACGCTTTGTGAAGAATAAGAATGGGAGTTGCAAAATAGATAGAATCTTCTCACTATAAAGGAGGCATTAACAATTTTAGGGTTAGGACAACTGGCTGTTAGGAGGTGACATTGCAGAATACTTAAGCCAGAGAATTGAGTGATGTTGAGAGGATTGAGCATTGTTTATTAGGAGGCAGATGATTAATTGAGTGACGTTGGGATAAGTTACAAAATTGAGAGAGAATTATACATGTTTTTTCTTAAATTAATTAATTTGACATGCCCTTTTTTGGCCATATGTCTACCACATGTCAAATATGTCTTCTGATATGACGTGTCATGTTAGTACCATTAACTATGGGGTTAACGATAGATTATTTTTACCGTAAATTGAAAGTTCATACATTTTATTCCTACTTTTAGTAGTTTTGATTAGTATTACAAATTGAGTAAAGTTTATATTTTTAATAATTTACCCTTTAAAATATAATTTACTTAAAACAAAAATTAGAAGTTTCTATATTCAACTCTTCTCTTTAGTGTGTTGATAGATTTCATTGTCAATCTAATTTGGTAAATTATAATTAAAATCTTAAATTTTGCTTGATTTTATAATATTAGTTAGAACTATCAAAAGTCTCAACAAAATGCTCAAAATTTTAATGTGTTACAAAACTAACTTGTAGTTAATCCTCTAGTAAATGGACCTCACGTAGCATGCCACATCAACATGACTCATTGAAGTAATCTTTTACTTGATAAAAGACTTACACGTGAAAAAAATGTCATGTATGAAGCACAAATCTTTTATATTAGACAAAAAGAAAAGGTTTTCTTACAACCTTTGCCAATTCTTCTTAAATTCTGTTCAATTTATCTTCTCATTTCTTAGTATTGGAATCTTCGCAAAGAATTTTTCTTATAGCCTTTGCCTACAACACTCAAAGAAACTCTAAGCTTAGAACTTGGCATATCCAAAGTATAATTATAACAAAATTGTAATTTTAAACCAAAAGAAATAGAAAAAAGAGAAAAAAATGTGAACCTAAGATTCTTGAGCAGCTTTCTTAACTTACGAACGTCGTCTCTGAGAAACCTCTGTTTGTTTGGTTGCATCTCCATTTTTGAAAGTTTGTCTTTTTGAAAAAAAAAAAGGGCAATTAAACGAGATGATCAGCATGAAATCCCTAACAAAATTCTCATTAATCATAACATTCATAATGGTGGCAACTAATACATACTTCTTGATGGGGTGGTTGAGAACCCACTTGAAAATTCAACAAAGTCCGTTGATATGTGGTTGGAATCGTCCCCCTATTGCCATCCATCAATGAATCAAACATTCATCGGACACCTTTGCTTCTTCTCCTTCATAATCTATGTCATTTGATGCTCTGTTTTTTCTTGATTTCTTCTCTATTTACCAATTCTTATCCTACCAACATGTTTCATCATAGAAAGTATTCATTATTTTATGCTTGATTCTTCGTCATCTTTTATATACCTTAATTTCCCCTTATTTTTAAGTTTCTCAAATATTGAATCTCACCATCCTCATCGTCTTCATCAATTCTCTCACCCAGTACATGCCTCTTAGGGACTTTTTTACACTTACGAAGTGGTTCCTATTTATCACCTTGTTTTCCTTTTCTAGGCACCCTACCCATTTCTTTATT
>JANSVA010098980.1:0-10677 GCA_025504915.1 Erythroxylum reticulatum
ACCTAAGTGTGGGGTAAACTGATATATGCTTAATTGATTATACATTTATTCCATAGCTTCTAGTAATTAATGATATGACATGCTTAATATATGCACTTTAATTCATATTTGGTTTCATGTATAATTTGGAAGAGAAAGAGCTAAAGTGAGTCGAAAGCACAATATTTGAGTCATCTTGTTGAGATTCACACCCACTTGTCTTCGTGGAGCAAAAATGAGAAGTATTAGAGCAAGAGTAGATAAGGAAATGCATGAATATAACAATTACATATTGAAAAAATCAAGATCAAGAGTGCATGAAAAGACTAACGACATGCACCATGTTGTCATTGTCGTGACTCATCTCTCATGACCATGACAACATTTTCATGGGCATGAGACTCTTCTCACACCCATAACAAGTGTGTCACGAGTGTACATGGTGGTGTAATGCCTTTAAGCCACCTTGCATGGGCATGACAGTTCTCTAACCAAATTAATGTGAATGATAAGGTAGGCATGTTTGGGATTAGAATCCATACGACTTTCTTGCAACCCAAATAATGTTATGCCCAAGATGATACGTGTGTATGATTTTACCTCTAGCTGGCAGCTACGTGTTTACACCATCCATTTCTTTAGAATGATTACGCATGCATGTATAAATTCTAGGGAAAACTATTCTAAATTTCTTAGGCTTAGCTTTAATCAGTTTTTATATATTCTAGGGAAAACCATTATAAATTTATTAGGTTTGAATCATTATTTAAAATTTTCTAGGATTAAAAGAGATCATCTTTCCCTAAAATTTCATTAAAATTCTTTATGATTTAAATTTTTTCTATAACAAATCACAAATTGACTTATTATATTTTCATATTATTACTTATCCTATTATAATAATATCTAATACTAATTAATTTTATTAAATTAAATTTTAATTGTAATTTTGTTTCTTGATAAATTATGTACAAAAAAAGCTAATATTTAAATGTTTATTTCTTAATTGTTAATATTTGTTAAAACTAATTACAAATAAATATAAGAAATCAATAGTTTTATTTATTAGTATTCTATAATTATATAGAATTAAGTATACCTACAATATCTTTATTACCTAACCAATTTTTTGTACATATAAGGGCTTTTGCAATATTATGATGAAGTCAAGCACGATCAAAACTAATTATTTGATCATCAATACTACAAGCAAACTCCAAAGTAACAGTTAATACTAAAATTGCTAAGAGATCTCGAGCAATTGATTGTATGATTGAAAAATAACTTTCATTTTTTGTTTACCACAATAATATATCAAACTTTACACATTTAACTTTAATCACAACTCCTACATCTAAACGGTTATCTAATTCCATCACAATGTAAGAAGTTATAACCCTTTTTTCTTTGACGAATTTTGCAAACGTATTTTACACTAGTCTTAGAAGAAGATGAAGTTGAACCTGAACCTAGAGATGAACTATTGTGATCCTAATTTTTGTTCAATCTTAGTTGATAATCATTAAAAAAATTATACCATAATTCTTTAATAGCATTATTATATTCTTGAGCCCAATCATCATATAATATTTCATAATAAAAATAAACCCCTCCATGCTGTATCTAGAATCCAATATAAAAAAGACTACTATAATTTGTGTAACTATACCCCAGTAAGAATTGAGCCTCTCTGTCATCTACTCTACCATAACTTAGATCATCTCATTGGGGTAAAATATCCAATTAGATATAGCTTTCTTAATCTCACACATACTGCTAAAGTAATTGTGCAAAGTTAGATATTTTGTTTCTATGAACAACTTAGTAGCATTATAAAATATTTCTAACTTCATATAAACTGCTTTAGCCAACTCTTATTGCTCTTTTTTTGGAAGCAATTATATTGAGAATCTCTTTGTCTAAACTTATTGAACACCTCAACATAGTTAGTTGGCAATTCCTATATTTAAAATGTTGAAATTTTATTTAGTAAGACAATCTAAACCTATCTTCTTTGTTTACGGAATGTGTAGTTGTCATGTAATTTTGCCAAAATTTTCTAAAATTTTAGGTATTGCACTCTAATACGCTACACTGTTCTTGGGTATTGCACTCTAATATGCTACACTATTCCAGATCAACTCTATTGCTTCCTTTATCACCTCTAACCCGTTCTTCATAATTAAATTCACAACATGCGTAAAATAATGCATATAGAATAACCTATCACCAACCAACAACCTCCTAACTTGTAACTTATTCTTTAACTTTTCAATTATTGCTTCATTTTCCTTACAATTATCAAGAGTTATGGTTGACAATTTAGAGTCAATATTCTAATATATTAAATAATCCACCAATATGGTTGTCAATCTTGTACTTGTATACGGTACCGCTATAGAAATCAACTTACCATTTAAAAATATAAACTAATATAAATTATAATATAATCAGTAAATAAATTATAATATTATTAAAGAATATAATTTATCGCAATAATCAACTATATAGAGGCTATTTATTGTCAATGTAGTGTCTCATCATCTTCATATATCCCTTCTTTTGGTTGTCGACTATCTACATATCTAATGTGATGGTTACCTCTCCATTACTTAACAATGTCTTTAATGTTTCTTTTTCTATCCTTGTATAACTTAAAAATATCTTTCTTTAAGGTATTTTAAGTTAGGATCATAAATTTCAGTTGGAGTGAGGTGAGCAACATCCTTGAGTTTCTATTATTGATAATGGAGAGTGGTTAATAACCACCAATGATCATTTTATCTATCAAAAACTTTGGTCTAGTGCTATCATAATATATGGCAGACATTTTATTATTCCATCTTATTAAGTTAGGGGTTAAAAATGTTTGAACTTTTGAAACGATCTTTCTATTACACAACTTTGTGTGTCTCTTCAAATGAAAGGGTCCACCTTAAGAACTCCTGTCCATCATCTTGTGATAATACCTACATTTCTCCTTTTCCACGTTATCCCTTGATTTAATCTTGTTGAAATGATTCTAAACATCACTTCTTAATGAACCTGCTACTTCAACCTAATTTGTTTATTTACTTAGTATCGAATTATGACTCTCTATTGGTATACTATCTAGGGCCAATCAACATATATGAACAGATAATTTTTTCATAGATATTAACATGTATACATACAATTTATCATTTTTAACAGATAAATACAAAAGTGTGTGATTAATGAAATCTTATTATTAATTTATACAAGTTGGTCCTTTCATCATAAAGTTAATTCCATTAACATTTAACTATAACTATATAAGAAAATGCAAACTAAATTAACGCACTTCATATACTAAACTATATTATTAAGGCTTTATACATATAGACCTTGATTATATCAATCATATGAATAAAACAAGTACAAATGCTAAGAAAATGCAAGAAATAGTCTGGAGAAAATAACATTTGTTTATTGAGGTATACGGGTCCCAAAAACTCATAATTATCCTCTCTTCCCTTATATGTTACTTGGGTTTTCAAGGGGTTTATTATTACTTTTATGATTCATCACATACACATACTTTTATGTAACATGAAACTAATGTCATTTATAGATTATTTGTCAATTGTGCCTAAAAACCTCTTTCTACTCTTGAAAACTTCTTAGGAAGTTTGTAGATACATAATGGCAATTTAATGTTAAGAGCATTTCCTTTCCTTATAAAGAAACATTAAAGATGTTGGACATAGGTTCATTTCCGCTAGACTCATTACAAGTTATTCTTCATTGCAACTTTTTCTACATAAATCATTTCAGACATAGCACATGCCAAATTAATGAACTTTGTAGTAAAAAGACATCCTAAATAGATTATTAGAATTTAGTAGTAGTTTCTTTTAAATGAGTATGTATATATTGATAGCAAGAACCAAAATCATCCAAGAAAATAAATAATGAGGATCAAATATGTCTATTAATACTGCAAAAGGCATACTACGTTTGTGACAGCGCGTGTCAAGTGCACTACAAAATTTACCTAACTTTACACACTAAAATTTGTAGTTATGGTGAGTTTAGATCGAATCTACAAGGAATGTTCGGTTAATTTTTGTAATAGAACTAATTGATGCAAGGATAATATAAAAGGCAAGGTTTGGATTTTTATCACTTTAGAAAACAAAAGAAAAGTAAGCAATCAAAAATAAATTAAAACAAGCAATCCAAAATGATTAAAGTGTCAAGTATAAGTAAGGTCCGGTTCTATGGTCAATCTCGTCCTAAACACGATAAATTGTATTCCATCATCCTAACGTCCTTACACCTCTCTTCGGACTATTGATCTAAGACTAATAGAACACTATACTAATCCTAGTTTCATTTAGGTTGTGTTTAATTAAGATACAACCGTTAATTAAATCGAACTACCAAATAACCTAAGATACGATCTTTAGATTCCATTAGGCAACAACATTACGAAGTGGAAAACGACCAATATAGGTAGTAACCTCACATGTTTGGGTTATATAACCTAAGTTATGTTGTTCCTAATGATTCGTGATCATTAGATGCTACTAATAAACATCAAATGTAACAATTACGAATTACATTCAACATTATAGCAATAGGTTCGAAATAGAATAATCAAAATAATGTATTAAGATCATCTATCCAAAACCCAACTCAATCAACACAAAAATCAAAATAATTTCAAAAGAGATTACAATATTAAAAGAATGAAATAACTTAACCGTGACTTGGATTTAATATTCTTGTTGAGCCGATATCGAGAATTTAGCCTTCCATTTCTATTTTCAAGCTCTCACTGTCGACCATCCTCTCCATCACCACTATCGGTGTTAAAGAATGAAGAAAAATTGAAGAGAAAATGGAGAAAACTATTGGCTAGGTTATGTCCTGAATGGTCCTTTTCCTGCTGTCATGCCCTTTTCCTTATGTAGTAGTCTTTAAGGTTTAAACAAGCAAACGACACCTAGCCTTTTGATGCTCATGAGTGGCCTCTCATAGGTGTGAAAAGGCCTCACAGATGTGACTTAACAAGTCACACTCCCGTGAGAAGCATGCTGGCTGGATGACAAGAAGGCAACTAGCTAGCAATGTGAGAAGCATGGTAGAAGGCAGCTAGCATCAGTGAAGCATGCGTGGGACTGGCGAGAGAAGAAGTTGTCTGGATGAGAATCATGGCATGATTAGGAGCTTTCACATGAGAGCATGGCAAGTGCATGCATGGCAACTGGCTAGTGAAGTTTGGACTCACCAAATGTTAAGGTGAGAAGCTTGGAATCACTAAATGCATAGATGAGTCTTCAAGAGCTTGGTGAGAAGCATGCATGTCACAGCATCATCTTTAGTTTAATCACCACCTTATATGGGCGTGAGGAATAACTCATGCCTATGCATCCTGTTGCATAGCTGTGACACACACTCACGGTTGTGCAACTTTTCAGCATGGCGATGAGATATTTTAATGGTTCATTTTTCATTTCTTTTCATTTTATTTTCTTCTTCTTGCTCTAATCTTCTTCTTCTTTATATTTTTAACACATGTCTCATCTTTCTTAGCATTTAATTTTCTTCTCTTGCTTTTAATCCTCTTCTTCATGCTTCATGAATCAATAGAATATGAAAATAGAGAAGATGACTTCAATGGACTTGCTTTCGGGTTACTTTAGCTCCTTCACTTCCGAAATGTACCTAAGATGAAATATGAGCTAAAGTAAGTATCCTAAGCATTTCAAAGGCATTAATCACTAAGTTTAGTATATCAAATGAATCAACATTTAAACATATATCAAGTTCCCCCACGCTTAGTTTTTGACAATCCCCGGGAAAATCTTCAAAATCAAAATCACAAACCAAAACTTTTATTCATTTTCCATATTTTCTAATAATAGGTAACCATAAGTAAAGATGGACGACTTTCAAAAACTAAAGCAATAACTCAACATTCAAAGCTTCAACTCCTGTCAATCAACATTCATTACCTTTAGAAATTGAGTAATCGAGAGGTAGACTTGGACAAAAGGTGTTTAGATAAGATATTTCTATAGGTACACTAAAAAATGATTTATAATCACAACAATCTATACCTTTGCGTATCATTTCATTTCTCCACCACTAAAAGTCACATGCATAGTCATAAATCAAAGGACTTTTCTAGGGTTGTAATGTGGGTAAGGGTAAGGTGGGATGTATTTTGGATAATGTAGCATAAAAGCCATCAAGCTAGTGAAGCAAAAGTAACATTCACTCAAAACTTGGTACCGTTAGTCATGAAGAATACAACAACTATGTTTCACAACTCAATTTAGCTCTTACACCATAAGACACATTAACATAACACAAAAAGTTCTCCATCCAAAACAACATCCGCTTCACATGCAATATATTCAAGCACCCAATCAATACAACTTAAGGAGGATAAACTATTAATTAACAACTTTTCACAACAATTGTACTTCCCCCTTGATACTTTTATTCAAACTCACATTTTTTCATTTTCATTTTCTTTTCTTTTCTTTCTTTCTCTTTTCCTTTTTCAAGGTGATAGAAGCTACATCAACATAGGATTCATAACATGGCATTTTAACAAATAGAACTAACCCATCTGTATGCATACCTCCATATTTAGACTTTTTTACAATCACTATCATCAAGAATTAATAAATGCTCCAATAGCTTTAAGGCTTAGGTAGGGCATTTGGTTAAGTGCACGTAATGTGGTTTATACAAAATAAAAGGACAATAAAGATCAAAGGGGTTTAGCAAAGGAAAATTCACATAAATAGGTAGATTATTTGGCTAATGTAGCTCGTAATCAATAGATAATGCCTAATCATTTTCATAAGAAAGCATATGATAAAAATGTGGCCTTTAATAGAAAATCAAAGCAAAGTAAGGATGTATATGTCATTAAGGTCCCAAATAACAAAAGACATTGAGAGTAATATAGATATGTCAGTCTAATATAACTCAAATCCTCACTAGTTTTTGTCTACCATTAGTTATTGCTCTTCTAAGGATAATGTACATTAACTAATTATAAGAGAAAAAGTACATGCTAAGGTTTCTATGGATTTTTTAGTTAATTCACACTTTAATTATGACTAAATAATCTTAAAAGTAATAGAAAATAAGAATTTTTTTTATTTTGAAAACTGCCTAAGAAGTCACATAAGCTACAATTAAGCTCAAAAACATGTATAAGAACTAATATGCCCCACCCCCATACTTAAAACTTACATTGTCCTTAATGTAAAATCAAATGCAAGAAATGGAGCAGATTACAAAATAGTAAATGTGAAAATGTAAATAACAAAAATTAACTTCCCTTGAGTTGCTTCCCAAGTAACGCCTTTGTTTATCATCAATGGCTCGACATCCAGTTGCGTGCATCAAGTGACAATAGTCACATCCTCCATCATCAACACCTCCAAATCCTTCGTTTGGAAGCCTTCATAATATGACTTCAATCGATGACCGTTCACTCTTAATATCTTGTTAATTTTGAGACTTCGTATCTCTACTGCACTAAAAGGAAAAATATAAGTGATAACAAATGGACCAACCTAATAGGAACGTAACTTACCTGGAAATAGTTTGAGTTTAGAATCATATAATAACACTTTCTGGCCCATCGAGAAGCATTTCCTCACAATCATCTTATCATGAAAAGCTTTCGTCCTCTCCTTATATATTACTGTATTTTGATATGACTCATTCTCATCTTTTCCAAATCTTAAAGCTGTAACTTCCTATGCACTCTTGCATCATCCAAATTCATGTTGCATCTTTTGATAGTCTAATATGCTTTATGTTATAATTCCACTAGAAGAAGTCATGGCTTCCTAAACACTAGCCTATACGTTGACATCCTAATTGGTGTTTTGTAAGCCATCCTATAGGCCCATAATGTATCTTCCAGTCTTACGGTCTAATCCTTCCTATTAGGTTTCACGATTTTCTTCAAGATTAACTTGATTTCTTGATTTGAGACTTCAGCTTGCCCGTTGGTTTGGGGATGGTAAGTAATGGAAACTTTATGTGATATTTTCTAAACATCGCTTCCATCACCCTGTTGCAAAAGTGGGTTCCTCTATCACTAACAGTTGCTTTCGGTATCCCGAGCCTAAAAAGAATGTTAGTTTTAACAAAATCTGCAACAACCTTTGCATCATTAGTCCCGGTGGCTTTGGCTTCCACCCATTTAGAAACATATTCTACTTCAAGCAATATATAAGTAAAACCAAAAGACGAAGGGAAATGTCTCATAAAGGCAATGCCCCAAACGTTGAAAATTTCATAGAAAAGTAAACGAGTTTATGGCAATTGATCCTTACGGTATATGTTACCTGATTGTTGGCATCTATCACAGGATTTGTAGAAGGTATATGCATCTTTGAACAATATTGTCCAGTAGAAGCCACTCTCTAAAACTTTACAAGTTGTTCTTTTCACTGCAAAATGTCCTTCGCATGCATACAAATGACAGAAGGCTAAGATTGATGATTTTTCATTTTTCGGTACACATCTCTTGATAACTTGATCTGTGCAATGCCTCCAAAGATACAGGTCATCCCATACGTAATTCTTCGCTTCACTCTGCAGCTTATCCCTCTGAGCCTTTGACAAACCAACAGGTAATTCGTTAGTAACTAAAAAATTGACAATGTCTGCATACCATGATGGTCTTGCATCGATAAACAATAATTACTCACTCAGAAAGGTTTCTCGCATAGAGATATCATCTTCTTCCTTTACCAAACGGCTAAGATGGAGTGCCACTATGTTTTCTACCCACTTCTTATCTCTGATTTCCAAGTCAAATTCTTAAAGGAGGAGCATCCATCTGATCAGTCTCGGTTTGCTTCTTTCTTTGTGAGCAAATATCGTAAAGCTGCATGGTCAGAATAAATAATCACTTTAGCACCAAGCAAAAGTGATCAAAATTTTTCTAGAGCAAAAACGAAAAATAAGAGTTCTTTTTCAATAGTTGAATAATTCAATTGGGCTAGGTTTAGAGTCTTGGAAGCATTGTAGATGGCATGTAAAGCTTTTCCCACTTTTTGTCCTAAAATTGCCCCATTGCATAATCTCTTGCATCACACTTGATCTTAAAGGAGAGGTTCAAATCTGGTAGTTGAATCACTGGTGGGGATGTCAAAAGCTCCTTAAGTTTGTTGAATGCTTCCTTGCACTTCTCGTTAAACTCAAAGGAGACATTTTGTTGTAGAAGCTTGCATAGTAGTTCAGCTATCTTCAAAAAGTCTTTAATGAACCTTTGATAAAAACATGCATGCTTAAGAAAGAACGCACTTCCTTTATAGTATAAGGGTAAGGGAAAGAAGAAATAAGATCAAGTTTAGATTTATCTATTTCAATATCACTAGCAGATATAATATGGCCTAAAACTATACCTTAATCCACTATAAAAGGACATTTTTCCCAGTTCAACACAATGTTAGTTTCTATGCATCTTTTCAAGATAATGGCAAGATTCTCAAGACATTCATAAAAAGAGAATCCATATACACTAAAATCATCCATGAATGCCTCAATAATTTTCTCAACATATTAAAAAAAATGCTTACTATACACCTTTGGAATGTGGCGGGTGCGTTACATAATCCAAATGGCATCCTTCGGTAAGCAAACATACTGAATGGCCATATCAATGTGGTCATCTCTTGATCTTCTCGTGTGATCGAAATCTAAAGATAACCTGAAAAGCTATCTAGAAAGCAATAATAATCATAATCAACCAATCTCTTAAACATCTGATCAATAAACGGAAGGGGAAAGTAGTCTTTACGAGTTACAGACTTCAACTTCCTATAATCAATACATACTCACAACCTAGTTTGTACTCAAGTGGGAACCAACTCACCTTCTTAATTTGTCACTGCGGTGATTCTAGACTTCTTTAGAACCATCTGTATAGGACTTACCCACTTACAATCAGACATCGGGTAAATCACCCCGGCATCAAGTGAAGTAAATCACTTGTCAATATAGAAATCTGATATGATATGTAAACTACACAAGAAGGGGAGTTGAATTATGTAATCTTTTCGAAAATATTAATCTTTTGAACTTCTTGAGTTTCTTTACGAAAATTCAAATGATTACTAAAATACTTTGATAAAGTTAATAAGCAATGCAATCACAAGTAATATTATCTACTCTTCTAACAATAAGAAAATTAAAAGATAAGGGTTAGTGTTGGGACTCGATCTCGGAACCGGATCCCAACCGAAAATCAAAATGAAAAATGATCGGAAGCAAAGCGAAGAAAGGAGAACGAATCGGAACTAATCGAATCGAATCGGTAAAGAAATCGAAATCAAAAAGAAATCGCGTTGGGAACCTTAGACTAATCCAAATCCGAAAAATCCGGTATAAATTTTTTTTTCTTTTCTTTTCTTTCTTTTCTTATCCCTTTCTTTTTTATTTCATTCATCTTTAGTCGATCTCAATCATAACATCTCAAATCATAGAAATTTTCTTAACAATATTCTAACTCCCATAAACCATCCTTTAAACATCTATTTTTTTTTCAACTTATTATCTAACGAAACTTCGGCAGCATAACGGCTGCATTTTAACTAACCCAAACCTGCAAAGTGTTCAAAATACACTTCTATATACTCACAATATAACCAGTATCATCGGACTCCCCGTCCGGAATCCAACACAACAAAC
>JANSVA010098990.1:0-10677 GCA_025504915.1 Erythroxylum reticulatum
ACTCCATGAAGACAAGTAAAAATAAATCTTTGAAAAATGACCCATTTGTAGCGCTTTCAACTCACTTTAATTTCTTTGCTTTCAAATTGTACCTAAAATCATATATGAATTAAAATGAGTATCTTAAGCATTTTTATGCTAATAATCGCTAAGTGTAAACAATTAAACACATATTAGTAAACAATAAGATAAATCATTAAAAGTTAAAATAAAAACAAAGACAAAGAAATGATAATTAAACAATGAAATAAGAAATTTTCGTTAACATGTTTTGTAACAATTCTTGAAATGAGAAATGATAATTTATTTTGTTATTTTGTTAACATGTTTTGTAATTTTTGTTATTAATTTAATGCTTTTTGTAGCTAGTTTGTGCTAGGTAGGAGAACTTTAAGTAATGAATTCACTTGGTTTATGCTAGGAAGGGGATATTAAGATAGAGAACCCATCCTTTTTTTTGATAACATACATTGTATACAATGATTTCAAGGGGATTTTGAAGACGACCATAAGGAACCTAAGAGTGAAGATCAAATTAATAACCACAAGAAGGGTGAAAAGCAGTTAGTGATGAAGTAGTATGCTAGACCAGTGAGTGGTACTGCCACTTCATGTATACGTTTAGGAGAGGCAGCTAGGAACTAAGAATTGAAGAGCATCTATTATAACATGCTACCATCGTTCTATGGGGTTCCCAATGAAGACCCTTTAAACATCATTTAGGAATTCTATACCACTCTCCAAACCTTCCCGTTAAATGCCTTAAATGAGGATCAACTCAAGATGCGAGGCTTCTTATACACGTTGAAGGATCGAGTCAAAGCATGGTTAATGAACCTTCCACCTAGTTCATTGACTATAGGGGAAGAGGTGTACAATATATTCATAGGAAAATTCTATTCCCATTAAAAGACATCTTAGTTAAGTACTAAGATAGCTACATTCACTCAAATGGAAGGAGAGCTAATCCACGAGGCATGGGAATGCTGTAAGCTCTTACTGATATAATGTCTACAACATCATTTTATGCTTCAAATGCTAAACCAGATCTTTTCTAATGGGTTGACATAGTAGTGCTAGTACACGATAGACAATGCAGTAAGAGAAGCTGTAAGAGAAAGGATAGCCAAAGAAATGTATGAAATCTTTGAAATGTTGGGGGCTAATTTTCATCAAAAGATCATAAAGGGGAGAAAAGCTAGAGTTTATGAAGTGAGCCCGAATCAAGAATTGACTATGCAGTTAACTGAGTTGACGAGGCATGTGAAGATGCTAGCTACCCTAAAACGTTCTAAATCAAGAGGTGTGTGATATCTGTAGAACTTTTGATCATTGAGTGAATATTTTTTTCATATTCTTACAATCCTTTGGCAATTGGGGAAGAACAAGTTAACTCACTTAACAATTTTCAACCAAGGGAGTGAAATGATTGATACTCGAATACCTATAACCTTGGTTGGAGAAGCCACCCTAATTTTTCATGGAAGACCAACAATCCACCAATGCAACCCTAACATCAATACCAAAATTTTCATAGGACAAATTACTACCAAGGGCAATCCTCAAATCAAAACCCGCATAGCAAACCTTCCTTGAAGGAAAGCTTGAATGCATTTATTTAGGTCACAACTCAAAATTAAGAAATGAAAACAAGAGGTTCGACTCTTTGGAGGCATTTGTGAAGAGAATTGAGATCCAAGCAGGGCAACTCGCTACTCAAATGCACAACAATCAAGAGAAAAGTTACCTAGTCAACCCCGAGTAAGCCCAAGCAATCACTGTGCTGAAAAGTTGAAAAATGATTGACAAGCATGTTGAGTTTCCTTTTGAGCTACCTGACACCAATGATCAAAAGAAGGAAAGCCTCACCCAAGAAGAAGATAAGCAGAATGAGAAGAGTAATGGGAGAAACTGTTATAGTCACGTTCCAAAAGGTGAAAAGCTTAGGAAAGACACCAAAGAAAGTGAAGGAAAAAAACTTCATAAAGCAACGGATCCTTATAGGCCATCAATTCCATATCCAAGCCAGCTTAAAACAAGATGAGCAATTTTTGTACTTGTATAACATGCTTTCTAAGGGAAACATTAAACTACCCATGTTGGATGTGATTAGAAACATTCCTGCATATGTGAAATTCTTCAAGGAACTAAGCACCAAGAAACATATGTTTGAGCATAATGAGAAGGTGGTAGTTTCTAAAGTAGTAAGTGTTATTCTTTAACATCAGTTAGCCCCAAAACTGAAGGATCAAGGGAGCTTTATCATTAAAATATCATTGAAAAATGGTGATGAGGTTAAAGGTATGCTTAACCTTAAAGTGAACATAAACCTTATGCCTCGCTCAATTTATGAGAAATTGTATCTAGGACAATTAAAACCTACCAACATATGCTTACAGTTAGGTGATAGATCAATCTGTTATCCAAAAGAAATAATGGAAGATGAGTTAGTGAAGGTTAGAGGATTGATTGTCCCTGTCAATTTTGTGGTTTTAGACATGGAGGAGGTTAAACAGCAAGGGAAGGAGCATACCATACTCCCAGGGAGGCCTTTTAATGACACTAATAACACTTTAATTTATATGAAGAACGGGAAATTAAGCATGTTTATGAAGAATGCTCTCGTGTTGATCAATTTAATCCTACAGACTTTGATTTTGTGTTGCAGGAAGAAGAAGAAAAGAAGATGAGCTTAGTGAGGGATATTGATAGGTGTTGTCAATTGTGGGACGATGCAACTGCGAGGGAGGTTAGAAAATTTTTGGAGAAAAAGACCCATGAAGAGAAGGCAACAGTGGAATCGATCATTTTGGATGATTCACCTTGAGTGTAATGGTTGAGGTGTCCAGCTAAAAGACATTGAAGAAGTGCTAAATGGGAGGCAACCCATATCGTTCTGTTTTGTCTTTTAATTTAATTGTTTGCTATTTCTTTTAGTGAAACTCGACTTAATCTATTTGTTTTGTGTGCACAATGGTTATTTTCAATCACTTCTATTCGTCTTCCTTGTAGCTATCTCCACTCCTCAATTTCAGACACCATGCTTATTGCCATGCTCCACAGTGCATCGACGCAGCTACCACCACACTTTTGTATCGTATTTCTTTCCCTGTTCTTTTTATTATTTATACTACATGCACTTTAATTTCTTTTCGTCTTTAATGTTTGTCCTCATTCATGTTAATTTTTGTCTTTTGTCCTAGACCCTCTTTTACTTTTTTGTGTCACATTAGGAATAATGTGATGTTTAAGTATGAGGGGAGTATTAATTCTGTGTTTGTTTTCCTATTTATTTTTTAGAGATGTATGATCATTAAATAAACTCAATCGGGATTAGAAATGCATAATATGAGTGAATGAGTATACTTGCATGCTTAGATTGATTAACTTAGATTTTGGTTAAAAAGACATTAGCTTGATGTGGTAAGTGAATGACACTTTTTCATTTGGTAAGAATTTGAACATTTTTTAAATATTAAACACCAATTTCGAGTATTCTTTGTTGAGAGTGTTATTTCATGATTAAGGAACTCTAGAACTTGCTTGCAAATACTAGTTGAGATCACATAACCTATTGCAAACGTTGAAATGATGAAGGCAATTAGGATTTACCCTGTTAGCTTAAAAAGCCACCATAATGTCACCATCAATGAGCCCCCTTGAGCTTAAATAAAACATTTTCTTCCTTTAAACTCAAAATATGAGCCTTGACCTTGATTGTTTATCCGCTTCATTACACCTACCATAAGGGCAAGTTAAGCATTTGAAAAGGTATAATCGGGTTTAAGGAATAAGTGTTGGAGAATTATAGCTTATAGTTGACATTTGAGTTAGGGATAAGTATGGTTGTAGCAATTTCTCTCCTCTTAATTTCATTGTTTTAAATGAATAAATAAATAATTAAAAAAGAAAATGAAATGAAAAAAGAAACAAAAAGAAAAAGAAATAAAGAATAGAAAAAATGAACAGAAACGAAAAAAAGGAAAAAGAAGATGACTAGAAAATGAAAGAAGAGGAGAGACATAAAAGTGTGGGGAGTGCTAACTTTATTATGTAAGAAGAAATAATTTAGTATTTTATTTGTCATTTTTCTGAATTGCTTTGAATGCTTAATTAGCTATGGGGTTTTAAACTACAATTTTCCCTTTTCCTACCCTTAGCTCGGGCCTATTACAACCGAAATAAAGACCAGTAGATTGATGTTTGTGTTTGATATGAGCGGTGGAGATTAGATTAGTAAGCAAGTCTATGGTAGATACCTTACATGAAATGAAAGATGAGTGAATATTTACTACCTTTAAATGCTTGATAGGATGGAGTGTGGAGTGAGTGTTTATCAGATATGCTGATGGTTCTTTGAATTGAAGTGCTTGTTGATTTTGGCTAAATATGTGAAGAATTGCTTATTTATAGAGTATTATGAGTTTCAAGTTCTCAAGTTGTGTTTATTGGAATGACCGTTGATATCTTTGGCTATTATTTGAAAAATTTGTTGTTTCCATTGTTTGTTCTTTTATAGTATAGTGCTTTTTACTATGCTTGAGGACAAGCATAGTTTAAGTGTGGGGGAATTGTTGTGTCTAGTTTCTGTTACTCTTAATTACCTTCATATTTTGATTTTGGTTATAAAATCCTTATGTTTTGATCCTACTATGAGATGAATTGAGTGAAAATGGTGTGCATATTAGATGAATGTTAATTGGATTGTCTCATGAATATTGCATGGAAATCAGAAGAATTTTGCATGAAAATAGGTGTGACATGTTAATTACATGTCACACCCATTAATTCAAGTCAATTCCATGAAGACACTCACATTAATTCTACACATAAAAACATATGTTCATTTTTCTAGCTGTAACGTTCTCATCTCACCATACATGCTTCACATTAATTCCATTCTCATAGCCATGCACACACAGACACACTTCAAGCAACATGCATTAATATATATGTTTAATCATTCATGTTAAATGCATGAAACACTAGTTGTCATTCTCTCATTTTTCTAATTGCTTACTCTATGGTTCTCTTCATCACCATGCATGTTTAACATTCTTCTCATCCAGCCATGTTCCATGGTTTTTCATTAATCTAGTAGTTGTCTTCACATTCATCAATTCACCATGCATGCTCCACATTTCACCTAGTAATTGTCTTCAACAAGTCACAATTGTGACATTTAAGTCACAACCGTGCATGGTATTTAACATGCATGGCTGTGATATATAAGTCACAACCATGACGACCGTGACATGTAAGTCACGCTCATGAAATGTTTTAAGTTTTATTCGCAAGTTCAATTCTTGCGTGACATGTAAGTCACACTCGTGAAATGTTTTATGTTGGACCTCAAACTTTTGTTGGAAGTTAGAACTATTAAATGAGAAATTGTTGGCGATTAGTTATGTGTAAAGAAAAGAAGAATTCTTGAATTTGAAGTGAAGTAGAAAAGATAGTTATGTACAAGATGGGTTATATGTGAAATGTTGGAAGTTATAAGTTCAAACTTGTTCATTGAGTATGCTTTGATGTTTTAGCTATAACTTCTCTCTAGTTATCCAAATGAAATGATTCTAGATTTGGATTAAACTAGAGAGATAGAGCTACAAATTATCTGATGAAATCAAGTTCTAATTCAGTCCCCAAGAATTTCAATTTTTAGATAGAAGTTGAGTATAGGATATTGTTTCAGTATAAGAATAGTTTAGAAATGTTTGGTATATAACTTTCAAATTTCTAAACCAAATTGAATGATTTTAGTGTCATTAGAAAATTAAGACAATGAGGAACATTTTTTAAGAAGGAAGTGTTATCAAATTCCTTCAATTTTTCCATGATCATTAGTTAAGGAGTTAGAAGTATAAGATGTTAGTTTTAAAGACAAAAGGAGGGCATAATGGGAAGGAGAAAATAAATGAAGGGTAAAAGTGGGGAAGACTAATAAAATGTGGCTTGAAATTAGAAGAGAGAAGGGAGAGTTTTTTGAGAACCAAAGAGAGAAAGAAGAAAAAATGTGAAAAGGAGAAGAGAAGAAGGAAAATCGTGGGAAGCTTGGACGGAAGAAGAAAGTAGAAGGAAAAGAAGAGAAATCAAGCTTATTAAGGTAAGTGAATCATCTTTTCTTCTTGATTTAGTATAGAAATGGGTGGTGTTGAGAATGAAGGAGTTAGAGAGAGAAATAGTTTTGTGTTGGAAGATGATTTAAGAGAAACCATTGATTCCTAAGGTTTCTAAACTAGGTTTTGGGTTTTCTAACTTAGATGGACTATGGGTAGGTTAAGTTTGAGTTTGATTTGTGTTGATTGCATTTTTGTGATTATGGAAGTTTTAGGAAATTTTCATTTGAATTTGGATCGAATGAAAATATTGGTTTATTTGAAGGGAATGAACAAAACCCTATACAAGAGCAAGAGGAAGGGTTCAATTGAGTTTGGATTTTCAAGCGAAATAAGGTGGGTAATTTATTTATAATTATTATGTAATGAGAAAAATTCCTTGTGTGCGTATTGTGTGCTAAAATGTCTTGCTTTGAAATGTTGTGATGTGGAAATTGCATTATGATGTATGACATTCGATAAAATTGAATTGTGAGTATGATTATGCTATGCCTTGGAATTGTATCATGGCATTTCGATTATACAGAAAGAAGAAAAAGCATAAGAATATGAATTTGTGATTGATTGAATTGAGCATGAGAATTGATTGTGTTTGGGTAAGAGTGGAACCATTTTGAAGTCACGTGAACATTGACATAAAGCCTTCTCCCGGCTGCCCGCTTGTGGCATACGAGATCCAAAAAGTGGACTCGTTTCGTTCACGGTGTAAATTTTCCGTTTTGTTCCATGAAACCCTCGAGCTATTTGTTTTTGCATTTGCATTTTGATGTGTTAAGTTATGATGAAGTTGAGTATTATGATTTGATGTTAAATTACATCCAATATGTTTTATGTGATGATTTATTGAATTATGAGTTGTAAATTAGAATTGGGAATGTTGAACTTACACTGCTATATTAAGATAAGACGTGTATGTCTAAATGAATATTCACATATATGTTTGATTGTGTGGCTCATAGACAATGACTATAAATATATTAACCACTGAGCTATGTAGCTTAATCCATCATTTTCCCTCCTCTTTCAAATCGTCCAACAATGACCTCAATCCAAGGTTTGTAGAGAAAGTTATGTCAATTATCCCAAGATAGGTACAATATGATTGAGGACTTAAACATAGTTGCTTCTTTTGACCATAACTTCATCATCTGACCTCCAAATAAAGTGATTCTTGAAGCAATAATTTCCTAACAAATATTTCTACCTCTCCATAAAAATTGGTATCCATTGGTGTTTATTTGGAAAATATTGTTGGAGAGAGTGAGGAAATTGATTCAAAGAGCATGATATGGTTGTTTACTGAACATACTTCGATATTTTAATCATATCTTGATCTATAAAGCTTTGAATGAGATGATTATTGTTTCAAAATGAACTAGATACATGGAGATATAATTTTTCTAAAAAAAAGTCAAGTGGTGATTCAGGCGTTTGACTAGTGTGAGCTCACCTTTGCGGTTTGAGATGTTACGAGAATGATGAATAAGGAGATTTCATCGAAATAACCCTAGAGAGAAACACACTCACTTCTTATGATATTCAGAGCGATTGTTGGGCTTCAGAAACAGGCCCCAACATCTTGTGGTATCAGAGGCTAGGCTTTTGGGTTCTTAGGCTTAGAATTCATAGTGGCATGAATTGTTATGCTATGTGACTACTTGTTTTCGTTGTTAATTGATGAATTGCATTAAGTGACATACATATCATGCATGCATGTAGGAAATAAGATTTAAAATGAAAGTAAGATAAAAGATAATGTCTTATTGAAGGAGTAAAATACCGCCTCTTAAAAGAACACAAGGAGTTTTGCAAGGTTCTGCTGCACTTGATTTCTCACTATTAGAGAAGGCTAATGATAAGTATAAAATCCTAATAATTGCAACCACATGAGTCACATGTATGAACTTTCATTAAAAGTTTGGACTATTAGAAACAATGAGAAGAATGGTGTTTTGTCAAAGTGTAACATAAGGAAAATTATAGATATTTAGAAATAAGAAATATTACATGATCCGATATGCTAGACATAAATTAAATATTTGTGGTTATGTCAGCGAATTTGGTAACGAAATTTTGTTGTAGATATGTACTTGAATTGATATGGATGTGAAAATATTTTCATGAATTGACTAAAAACGAAATAGACATAGGTGGAAATGGTAAGATTTAAGGCTTACAAGCAAAGTGGATTTGAAAGGTTCAACTCAGAATTTATAATCTTGTATAAGATTGTGCTAGAGAATTTGAGATCAGAATTTCAAGATGGCTATGCGTCTATAATTATAAATTGATTAAGAATGTACGTATGAAAAATGAAATAAATGATAGTGATATATGTAGAAGTCCTCGAGGTTATGTCGACCAGTTATTATGAGTACATATTTGATAATGTGGTTACATTAGTGAATAATGTGATTGAGTACATAAGAGATTTATATTTGGATATGGTACAGGAGATAATCTATGATCCCTATAGCTAAAATCATGAGATGAATTAGAGTAATGCAATGGAAGTATGATGTAGGTGATTATGCTAAAAAGGTAATTATGACGGAGGAGAAATTTTTGAATAGTTATAGAATATCCAGAGATTGTTTAGAATAAATTGCGATTGACGTATCATTAGCATGAGATATAAATTGGTGACTTATCAAAATTACTTTTATATATAAGATGTAATGATCTTAATAGTACATATAAAAATATAAGAGTAAATGAATATACCTCTTATTTCATTGAGTTTTATTATAAAAGCTATTTTAATTATGTAAAATGTGATATAAATCGAAATATCATAAACAGTTGGAATTGATCATATTGAGGTGTTAAGAATGGATGAAATAGCATTAATAATGATAGCAGTTGATTGATAAAGATTGCATGAATAGGATGATAGTAGCAAGAAATCATCTTGTGAAGAAGAATTTCATTAAATTAAGTTAAGCAGATCATATAGTTTATATTAAGAATGATTAATGAAAGAACAAATCAGAAATGAATATGTAATGAGTCAAAAGTGAATATTGGAGTCATATCCCTAGTGGAGACTCAAGCATAAGAGGTAGAGTATGCTATTGGGAATGTATGTATTTTGCTTGATGTAAAGCATCCAACTATGGGAGTAGATTTTTGGAAATTGAGGTAACACTATTGCTAACATGATGAGAACTTAGATCCACATTATATTCTATGCGAACATACACAGGAGATATAAATTAGATTTTAATGAATGTGTTAGCAACACAGGAAGTTAAGTTTGCAAATAAATAGACATGTGTGGAGAAATTAGTATGATGAGCAAACATTATAATAAGTCAATGTGAAATATGAGGAAATCTAAAGAATATAGAAAATCACTTAAGAAATGTAAGTCAATTGGGAATTTAAAAATAATGTGAGATAATGTTACCTCATCGAGGAATTAGTTATTTAAGGAATTACGAGAACTAATCATAGGCATATAGAGCTTTGGAAATATTTGTTCGAGTAACAAATGCCCTGACAGTACTATAGTATTGAAGATTTAAAGCGATCCAAGCAAAGTTTGGTGATATATTAAATGTATTCGAAAAGTTGAGAAGAATAGTTTGAATACTTGAGGAAAATGTGTAAATTGTATGAGTAGTGAAAGTAAAGAGAATTTTGAGGGATTATAACACCGATATTGATTACATTGTCTGGATTTGGAGATTTTATAGTATACAATGATGTTATATAAGAGATTAGGATAAAATCCAATGCAGAACAATAAAGTGATTTCATATGCATGGAGACAATTGAAACTTTATGGGTTGACTATTTGATACATGATTTAGAATTACTACAGTAGTGATTGCTTTGAAAGTTTGGAGGCAGTATATATACAGAAACATCTTGGATATATATAAATATACAGATCATTAAAGTTTGAGGTAATTATTAACTTGAGAGAATTGAATACGAGACTGAGACAATAGATAGAAGTATTGAAAGATTAGGATGGTACAAGTGAGTATTGCCTAGTAAAGTTATTATTGTATTTGATACATTAAGTAGAAATCCCAATAGTAGTGAAGCATGAATTCAGATACTGATGTTATCAGATCTAGTGCGAAAAGGAGCATAGAATATGGAGTTGAATTTTTGGGGCAAACCAAAGCACTAATTGCTATGGAATTAAAGATTAGTTTCACATGGAAGGATTAATGAAGCCCAAATTGAGGATCAGAAATTGAAAATCTTATTGAGGAATTGAAAATGGATATCAATTCTGAGTTTGAAATGGAAAATGACGCTTTATGATCGAAATGAGAAGTACATATATCGATAAAGATGATTGAGCAAAGAATTATTAGAGAAAGCTCAAATAACAACTTAAGCTTTACATTCTTTTAGGAATGCGCTGAAACGACATTTAACGGTTAAGAATGTAGACTCAAGTGACTGAATGTTTGAAGTTGCTGACAGTCTTAACTGTCAAAAATATGCTTGAAACTTATATTTTTGGAGTTCATAGGAATATGAGATCAATGTACAACTTTGATTGACTTTAAGCATCACAATCATTATCAAAGTGATA
>JANSVA010099001.1:0-10677 GCA_025504915.1 Erythroxylum reticulatum
TAACCCTAAATCATAAACCCTAATTTGGTTATGGAGATCGCAATCTCTCAATTTATAACCTATCAAAAACCCTAATTAGTTATGAAGTTCTCTAATAAACTACCGAAAACCTATGCAAGATCTCTTTTCACAGAATTTACTGATTTGATTTAATTATAATTTTTATTAAATCACCTAATTCTAGTTAGCCCAAGTTAATCATTTTTCATTCGATTCACCCTCGCACTTTATTATCAAATTATGCAATCACATAATTAAATTACAATAAATCCAATAAACATATAAATAATTAGATTTCATTAATTCATGAATAAAACTCTAAAGGTGAGTTTAAAATATCCTCAACATTCTAGATCTTATCATTAACTATTTATTCCAATTCCATACAATAATAAAATTGAAATTAAATAGGAAATACAATCTGAACGGATGGTGGGAGGAAACGACATCGAGAAATTACTGATTCAAGAAGTACGTCGAGTCATCTTCTTCTCCTCTTCTCTTTTAGTTCTTCTCTTCCTCAATCTCTCGACGAATTCTCTCTAGGGTTTCTCAAGGTGGCTAATGCAAAAGCTTCCTCTGCCTCTTTTTCTTGTTCTTTAAATATCTTTTTATGTTCTAAGCAACTCTAGGATTTTTTGGGGTCCGAAAGGTCAAAAAATCCCTTAAAACTTTATGTTTTTTAGTATTTATGCGTCTGTCCGACGTAGGCCACGATTATAGACCACATCTGAGCCTTTTATCAGGATCATGGCATGTATTCTATGATCATTGGTCATTCCTTGAGCTTCTATCACGATCGTGGCATACAGGCCACGATCGTGGGCTAACTTTGGTGCTTCTGTCATGACGTCGCCTGTTGCGCCACAATCGTGGGCCGTTATTTCAATTCGAATGTCTCTGAAAATTCTTCATTCTTCGATGTTGACCTGAAACACTAGTAAACACATCAAGGTACCTCAAAAATATAATATTTAAGCTCAAAGACTTGTACTAAACCATAAAATACTTAAAACATAAATAATTAACAAACTAACACAATTTGAACCTAAACATGTACTAAATGATTGAATTAATAGCTAAACACATATGAAACTAAGACCTAAAATAAGATGCAATTCACACTTATCAATGTCCCATATGATTCCTTACATTATTAGACCAATAGAAATATGGGTGATTCTGCCGCCCTAGATAGTATGTGTTAAAATAAGGATGATGAATTCCTTGACTAAATTGTGCTTTATTGAAGTCCGCAAGGGTCCTTTGCTCTCCTTAATATATTTCCTCCACCATTTTTTTCTATCTTCTTAGCATTTAATTTTGGGGATTCCTCATTATTACCTTGTGATGTCCAAATTGATGTGTCTTCGATTTTGTGCCTAAACTTCCTTCTATTATTTCTTTATTTATTTCATTTTTAATTAATTTCTTATGATTGGTTACCACAACCACAAGAAATGGTGAAAGTTCCTTAGATTAAAAGAATTCAACTAATTCTACCAAGTCCTCATCAATGATGCCAAAAATGTGTCGAGCAAGTTTTACTTCTAATAAAACCCACAATATTCATAAATATAGGGGTCGTAAACTTCTAGCATAGCTGTATCATAGGCTAGATAATGGTGGAAGGGTAATTACCAGTACTCATAGTCTTTGTCAGATTGAATTGTACTTGATGATACAACTATGCTATGCATTTGCGGTTTATTATGATATTGACTGTCACAAAATAGATCAATCAAGTTTTTGGTGCTGTTGTCAGGGACTTTGATATTAGGAAAGCCTTAATACTATTACTCTAGCTATTTTCATTTTATTTTATCTTTGTTTTTATTTTACTCTTGTTTTTATTTTCTTTAATTTTTTATTTTATTTTATTGTATCTTATCATATTTTTGGCTTATTAATTTAATTATCTTTTGAATTTCTCTACTTAATCTCGAGTTTGTGGTTTATTGTAGGAATTACGATTCATTGTCATATCCATAGCTCACAATGGAAGGATAGAGTGAATATTATTTTTATAAGAGCCAGAATATATGCTCATAAACTATGACATTACCATATAGGAGACCGAACATGTGCTATCAACCTCATGGTGTAGTATGTGGGAAGAAGTATAGTTCAAAGTGGAGCAATGCTTATATTTATGAATGGAATAATCATGATCTAGCTAAATGCTTACAACACCAAGTATCCCTATACAATGAGTCGAATTTGGAAGATAAATTAATGGAAGCCATTGTTTATATGACAGTTGAATAACACAAATTTGAGAGCAAAGAAAAGATAAGAGTTAGCTTCACAAATGAAGGGACATTTCAAAAAGAGCTTTCGGAGGAAGTTACAGACAAACTAGTAGAATGCCTTATCGAGAGAGTAGCTATTCAACATGAATTCAATAGGAGACTACCTCCACTTGTATATGATGAGTATAATCTGAGCTTCCAATCATCTTAGAATGAAGAAGGTGAGGAGATAATTACTGCTCTAAAAAATATGTTCATTGAGTCTATTTTAGAATCAAACATGAGGCATAGGAAACAGAGCCTCGTATACAAAATATGGTGAATTAAATTGATCAGATGGCAGAGATATTATCAAACGAATAATTAAGGAATATGCCTAGTCCTAATGAAACATATCCTAATAAATTTGAAATGGAAATCACCCTTAATAATGAAGATGAGCTCTCAAAAGAAGAAGAAGAAAAGGAAGCAAGTATTATAGATAGATTAATAAAACTCCTTATTAATATGAAAGTTAAGCGCACGAATTCGAGAGAGAAGGAAATGCAAGAATTGGCTTCATAATTAGAGTGACATTACAAGAAGAGTTTCCAAATGAAGAAGAAGTCTCCATCCAAGAAGAGGAAGTAGAGGAATGGCAGAAGATAGCTAAAGAGGATGAGCCAGAAGCCTCTATCCAAAAAGAAGAAGAAGAATAGTAGATAGAGATGACTGAGGAAGAATTGGTAGAGGAACCAAGTAAGGAAACTACTGATGAGGTGTTGGTAGTGACTTTAAGTATGGAAGGTTCCCACTTCCTTAAAGACAAACTGTTCAAGCTAGTCAACGATTCAGGGAGTTTTGTTATTCCCTCTTTCATTAACAATTTGATATTCAAAAAGCCTTTATTAATTGAAATCATATTTTTTTAATATGATAAACAATGTCCTTTATATTGTTTTATACTAGATAGCTTGTCTACAGGCTATAAAATTGCTTTGTGGAGCAAAGGGAAGAAGCAAGCCACTAATTATTGATCCAGGATGATGTCAACATGCAAGTAATGTCGAGCTACGATGTCAACATGCAAGTAATGTCGAGCTACTGATGTTAAAGAAGCGCTACATGGGAGGTAACTCAAGAGTTAGTTTTAATTTTATTTCAATTTTGATAATATCTTGCTTTTGCTTTCATGTTCGTATAAGATTTTATACTCTATTATATCACTGCTTTTGTTTCTTTTTATCCTTTTCCTTTATATTTTGCAAGAATGTTATTTTAACAATAGAAGGATCTGACATCAGAAAATCTTAATGAAAGTACCAAGAAACCCTCTCACTATCATACATGTTTATATTATGTACATTGAGGACAATGTGCAACTTTAAGTGCAGGATGTGTTTATTGAATTTTTAATGATTTTATTTAAGCTTAATATAATCCTGATTATAAATTTTATTAGCTGATGTCTTAAATTGGTTGAGATTTATTCATGAATGTTATATGTTGTTGTTGAATATTATTTTGAATTAGTGTGCAAAAGGATGATGGTTAGAATAAGATTAGTTTTTTAAGTCATATTTTTCATAATCATTGAAATATTCAAGATGAATGAAATTGCATACCTATTTACACACATATATACATATTTTTTGTAAACTTTTAAGCCTAAAAGGAAAATTTTCAAAATTTTTAAAGTTCTTTTTATTTCTTTATATGGGTTATCATTGCATAGTAGGATAATTCTAGAACTTGATTTATTATGCATATTGAGACCATATTTATTGAATTAGAAGCATTAACTTGATAAAGGCATTTAGATTTACTAACTTGCTTTAGTCTATTTCTTTAAAAATTATCATACCTAAAAATTTACCTTTAGGAATAAATAGGATGAGTCTTAGTCTTTTTCATTAATTTTAGCCACATTTTAACCTTATCTTATTTTTCTTTGAAGACTTGTTTATTATTTTAAACCTTAAAGGTTATTTACATTATTTACTTATTGAGACTTGAAATTTATTAAAGGTGAAATATTTCTTGAATTGCAGTACTGAATCTTTATTTATAAAAAAAGAAAAAAAGAGGGAAAAAATAAAAAAGAAGAATAAATAAAAGAGAAGAACAAAAAGAAGAAGAAGAAGAAAAGAGAAGAATAAGTTTATGGTATCAATAGAGTTGTATTAAAAGGATATGTGTATACATGTAAACAAGTCTTGAAATATATTATGTAGTAAATTTCCTTATATTTAACCCTTTTATTATCTCAATCATGCCATACCTAAACCCAATTACAACTCGTATAAAAGACCTTTTAATTTTTGTTTCTAGTTTGTACATCAATGATGGAGATGAGATTTTATTGCAAGCCTATGGTAAGATTTCTATTATGCATTCATTGAGAGCTTTTGGAACTTTTGACACTAAACACTTTAGTTCATTGAGTGACATCTTGGTGAGGGTGTAAAGAGTTTTGCTTTTGATTTCAAAATGATTGTTGACGTGATTATCATTAATATCACTTAGGAAGTTAATTTTATGACAACTTGATTATGACTGCATATTAATTTGACTCAGTAGGATCTAATGATGTATAGTATGGATGGGCATATTGAGATTGATGATAAATTAATATTATAAATTTATAATTTTCATTATGGTTTGCTTGAGGACAAGCAAAAGCTTAAATGTGAGGATGCTTGATAGATGAACATTTGACTATATTTTTACACCCATATTTGATATATTTTACTTGATATTTGATACTTTTAATGTATATTTGGTACTTAATATGCTTTAATTGTGTTTATAGGTGATAATTGCCTTTATAGATTTAAAGGAGAAGAAATCAAATGAAAACGCTGCTAACATAAAAAAAACAATATAGAAGAAATGCACAACTGTACACTTTCGTAATATCCGAAAATTTCTTATTATGCACATTTAT
This sequence comes from Erythroxylum reticulatum, assembly GCA_025504915.1. Taxonomy (NCBI): domain Eukaryota; kingdom Viridiplantae; phylum Streptophyta; class Magnoliopsida; order Malpighiales; family Erythroxylaceae; genus Erythroxylum; species Erythroxylum reticulatum. Next base: position 5,179 of record JANSVA010099001.1, read on the forward strand.
ATGCATGAGCGTGCATAACCCAAAAACCCTAATTTTCAATATAAAATGACATTTTGGATTCTAATGAAAAGAGGAGACATTAGGAGGTGATTTCTAAACCTAAAGAATATCTAGAAAGGACAATTTTGGTTTAGAGAAGCTAGAAACACGAAGAAATCATCAAAAGATCCATCAGAATACAAGATCAAGCCTCAACATCACAAGAATATTTGATCGAAGAAAATCAGGTAGATTTAGAATTGTAAACCCATTTTTTCTTTCAATTTTATGTTTGATTCGTGTTCGATCATATGTAACTAAACTTCCAGTTAGTATTTAGGTTAGATGAACCTTATGTTAATACTTTACCATGATATGATTCCTTTATTAATGCAATTGGTTCAATTGATTATTATCAGCTGATTAAGTGTTTTATTGACAATCTAATTTCATACATAGAGATTAAGACATCTTAGTGTAAATAGATATATCATAATTAGAAAGAGTTGATTGCAACCCTAAAGATAGGATGACATAAATCTTCCAGTTAAAAACCTAATAGAGGATTCATAAAACGGTAACATAATGCTATAAGATTTAACTTGAGTAATTCAGTTAAAGATCTTAGGGTTAGTTGTTAGTAGTCTCAAGGTCAGCTACTAGCATACCATAGGAGTCTCCATGATCTAATAAATCCTCAAAACAATTACATGATAAAAGATCATTGTCTTTGCATTTATTATCGTTTCCTATTTCTTTACTTGATTTAGTTTTTATTTTCTTTTTATTAAAAATCTAAAATCAATCCGTAGGGTAGACAATAGGGAAAGGGTAATTACTAGTATTTATAGTCTTAGTGGAATTGACCCATACTTGTCGATACTAGCTACAACTATGTCCTGCACTTGTAGTTTATTACAATATTGACTATCACAAAATATGTCAATCATGTTCCCACTTCTTTAATGATCCATCCCACTAAATTTGCCACATCACCCATGATCTTCATTCGAACGTGAAGATTAGCCAAGTTCTGAGCCAATTCGTGCATAGTCCAACCAACGCACACCTATGGTCTAATATGTTCATCCATAGTCCATCATTTGAGCACAATTTCATACCTAGTCCCACCAAAGACATCTTAGACAAGTCCAACTCAACCTATCTAAGTCAATCAATGCCCCACAGTCCATTAAGGTTAGTTATAACTCAAACTATACTTGATCTTATTTAGTTAACTTTGGTTCCTTTGGCATGCCTTCCTCATGCTTAATCCGTGCTAGAAATTGGTTCGGGCTTACCAGGGGCTAGCAAAAAGAGTCCTGCAATATTAGGGGGTTAACAAACCATCCCCACCAGATAAAAGCAATGCCTTTGATGGAACAAATTAAAGGTGGTTATTTACCTAGTCTTCAAATTGCCACAAAGTAGTGTCTTTCTCATAAGTAGCCTCTGACCCTAGTTTATTTTTTTTCTAAATCAAGAACTTTGTCCTCCGATTCTTCTTATGTTACCGCAATATTCGATGATCTAAAATCTTCTCAATCTGCTCATCAAACTGTTTCCTTACAACTAATGGACCACTTTTTACTTAACTCATTTTTAGATCTGTCATATCCTCATGAAAAGTAGGACGTACCTTTAAACGTTCGGGTAACTTAAGACAGTAAGCTACATTTCCCACCTTTCTAAGGATCTCAAATGGCCCGTCATACTTTGGAACTAACCTTTGATGTACCTATTTATTGCTAATCTTCTTCCAAATTTGGGAAGTAAGTTTGAGAAGTACCTTATGCCTGATGTTAAAATCAAAGTTTGAGAAGTACCTTATCTCTGATGTTAAAATCAAGTGGTCATCTTCTTTGACCCGTATATTTCTTCATTTTTTTCGAAGCTTTGCAAAGAATATCTCTTGGCTCTTACAATAATTCTTTTTCTCCTTAATAAATCATTAAGTAGCTAGACACTTTCCCCCCAAAATCTATTCAGCTAACACCAGGAGGGGTAAATGATTATTATCCTAGAACAATTTCAAAAGGAAATTTCTCCTTTGTCAAGTATTTACGCAAGTTATAATAAAACCATAAAGTATCAAGTAAAATTAGCCAATTTCATTGACTTGCACTTACATAACACCTTAAGCATTCCTATAACAAGTCATTGATCATTTCTGTTTGGCCATCTTTTTATAGGTGATTCACTATTGAGAATTTAAATTCATATCTAATCATGTCGAAAAGAAACGTCCAAAATTGGTTAGTAAATCGGGAATCTTGATCATTCACAATATCTGTCAGAACCTTTAAAAGATTCAACACATTTTTGTAGAAAAGCTCTGCATCAACATCTGAGGGACATTAAGTTAAAGATGGCACAAAGATCAAATATTTAGATAACCTATCAACCACCACTATGATTGAAGCTATATTGTCCACCTTTGGGAACCCCCCAATGAAGTCCATCGAAATAGACATCCATGGTTTTTCTGGAATAGGCAAGGGTTTTAACAAACCTACATCCTTTTTTCTTTTAGGTTTATCTAATTGAAAAATAATACAAGTTTTGATATTTATCCAATTTCATTGTCCATGTTCAACCAATAGTAAGATCAGGAAAGGAGCGCGAACATCTGTTAGACTCTGGTGTGACCAGCCTATTATGAATCATGCGTCTCCCTTATTAATTGATTTCATAAGGCACCAAAACTTGCCGCACACAATTAGTCGTTCCTTGTCATAAGCAACCCCTCTTCACCAAGTTGTAATCATCATTTGCTCCAATAAATCATATTCAATTAGAGTGATAGCATACAAGGCCATAAAGTATTCTTTTTGGCTCAATGCATCAGTCACATCGTTGTGTCTCCCTAATTTATGCTCCAATACAAAGTCATATTTGACAAAAAAATCTTACCACCGAGCTTGCCTTGTACATAATTTCTTTTAGGTCCATATGGAAAACAAACCTAGTAGCAAATAAGTAAACTTGTCAAGCTTCAAAGAAATGTACTAGTACCATCATCTCCTTCTCATATGTCAAGTATCACTGGTCGGCAATGTACGGTTCTGATCATACATCTCACACATAATATATATCAAACAGACGTAGTGGAAAATGAAATAAAACCTCAAAAACTATATCTACTTATGCATATAGATATAGAAAACAAAAAAAATGTAATATGTCTTCATACCTTTCCGATGATTTCCTTCATTTTTTAATCTTATTTGCATTGAGTTATCGTAAACCACAACTATCAATATAGATTATCTATAATGAAAGTCCATATAAATATAGAAGGATGAAACCTAACTAGGAGATGGCTAGAGTTCTTTCTTTATGTTAGTAAAGACAAGAACTCTTGTGAGAGTGAGAGAGAAAAAGAGTGTGTATGTAAGAAAGAACCTTTCTTTCTTTTGTGTCTTACACAAGATGCACAAAAAGCATCTATATTTTTTTCACCATTTGGCCTTCCACAAACCCCATGACTAATTGAGAGTTATGGGAAGTTAATGGTCATAAATAACATGCATTAATAGAAGTTATAGGAAGTTAATGACCATTAGGTTCCCGGTTATATTGGTCACTTGAATTAACACTTAATTCAAGTAAGCCAATCTAACAACACATCATGACCCTTAATTAACTGGAAAGTCAGTGGCTTGACTACAAACCCTTCTGTACGTAATGTTGCCATACAATTCATCCCTTTACCATCTATACCCCACTTGGTTTAGAGTATGGTCAAAGTGTTAACTCCCACTAGACTGACTACGTCACATCTAGTCCAAGTGTTATTAAATCTTGTCCTGAGAATCTTATGACTCTATATATCATTGACTCTATATATCATTGAAGACTCTCTTTATGACACATATATGCTCTAGCTAGAGGCTCTCGAGTAATGACCTCGACAGGTCGTAAGTATCATCTCCTTCTACCAAGAGGTCGTGGGTATCATCGATGAATGGAGTCAAAGTATAGGATCAGTAACTAAGATATCCTTGACCGCCCCAAGTCAAAGGATATATTTACCATTGCTATGATGAGACTATCATTGACGCTGTAAAAAAATATCCATATGATTGTCTTATACTAGGTCAATCTAATGTATTTACTACCTTTAGTAAGCATCCACATGTTAACTTTAAATAACTCATGTCTATAGCTTATGACATCTACTGCTTGATCTAATCAAGGAGTATAACATGTGCTAGTCTATCCAGATTAATGTTATCCCATCTTATTAATCATATAACTAGGGAAAGTTTAGATACTAATATAATTGCACATGATAGTAATCTCATAATCAAGATCTCATCATGATTTCCTCTATGTTATGTTTTGTATCAAGGACTTCATTAAATCAATTTAAGATCAACATCAAATCCATAAATGTATAAACATCGACATAATAAAAAATGCCATTATTAATTATAAAATGATTTGTACAATAAATGTTAAAGGTGATTTCTTTTAGAGCACTTCTCTAACAAACTACCACTTGCACTAAAGCCAATCTCCTTGATATACAATACCATAGGCGTGCACATATGACACAAAACTCTTTTGGGAAATAGGCTTAGTCAACATATCAGCTATATTCTGATTGGTGGGAACTCTCTCTATCTTGACATCATTTCTACTAATGATTTCTCTAATCAAATGGTAACACTTAAGTATATGTTTGGACTTTTGATGAGACCTTAGTTCCTTCGCCTATGCTATAGTCCCGGTGTTGTCACAATACAACTATACTGGGTTAGCGATGCTCTGAACCACACTAAGTTCCATGATGAACTTCTTAATCCAAACTACTTCCTTTCCTGCTTCTAAAGCTGCAATGTACTTCGCCTCTATTGGAAAATCTATAGTCGTCTATTATTTGGAAAATTTCCAACTAACTGCACCACCATTCAATGTGAATACATATCTAGACTAGGAATTGGAGTCATCCCTATCGGATTGGAAACTGACATCAGTATACTCACTTACCATAAGATCACCTTCTCCATATACCAAGAATACATCCTTATTTCTTCTCATGTACTTAAAGATATTCTTGACAGCCACCTAATGACCCTTACCAAGGTCTGAGTGGTATCTACTCGTAACACTTAGAGCATATAATACATCAAGTCTAGTACGTAACATAGCGTACACGATTGATCCTATAACCGAAGCATAAGGAATCAAACTCATACAAGTGCTCTCATCTTGTGTCTTTGGACCTAAATTTAGAGAGCGCAATCCTATATACCATATAAAGATAACCTCTCTTGGACTACTCCATGCTAAACCTCTTTAGCATCTTGTCTATATATGCAGTGTTGGACCCCGAAATTTTTTTCCAATTTTTATGATTTGTTATTTAGCTTTTTATTTAGGTTTTGGTTGATTATTCCATTTTTTGATTATTTTTTAATGTATTCATTGATTTAGAGGCATAAATAGAGATTAGAAATTGATGGAAGGATTTGAATTAAGTTAGAATTAATATGGGAAGGTTAGAAGTAAGTT
>JANSVA010099096.1:0-10672 GCA_025504915.1 Erythroxylum reticulatum
TATGTGCATATCATGAAATGCATGAGCATGAAATGTGTTTCCTAATTTCTCCGTAATCTCTCACATTTACAATTTTAACCTTAAGGTGGGTAACGAGATGTTACACTCTTGATGTTAATTTCATAATTCAGTGTCAAAAATGGGTTTTATTATATTCAAATTTTAATAAGCATTTACATACTAATTGGGGTTTGGTTGTGAGTAAGTTAGTTAATCCACAAAAGCACGGTTTGTTAGTGTAATACCAAAGATGTCGATCCTACTAGAAGGGAACTAATCTAATCCTAAAATCTAAGGCCAGAAACAAATAATATAAATGCAAGATGCAACAAAACTAATACAAGAATTTAATTCAATCAATCAAATTAAGAATCAAATACGAAAATACTAATTATTAATCAATTTGCAATACAATCAAGAATCAACCGAAGGAAATTTCCAATTGAGAGAAAGGGAGTTTTACCTGTCCTTAATGTTAACTTAACTGATTATGAATTATTAGATTGTTGGTTCTAGACTATCATAGGGTTGATTACTCTGTTTCAAGTTATAACCATTAACCTTAAATCATAAACCCTAATCAGATTATAGAGGTTGCAATCTCTCAATTCACAACCTATCCAAAACCCTAATTAGTTCTGAATTTCTTTAATAAACTATCGAAAACCTATACAAGATCTCTCTCTACACAAATTATTGATCTGATTTAATTATGGTTTCTATTAAATCACCTAACTCATGGTCTAATTTAATCATTTTTTATTCGATTCACCCTCTCAGTTTATTATCGAATTATACGATAGCAAAATCAAACCACAACAATTTCCAATAAACATATAAACAATTAGATTCTCATTAATTCAAGAATAAAATTATAAAGGTGAGTTTAGAACATCCTTGACATTCTAGATCCTATCATCAACTATTCAATCCAATTCTATACAATAATAAAAGTGAAAAGAACAGGAAATACAATCTAAAATGAATGACAAGAGGAAACGACGTTGGAAAACATTTTGATCCGGAAAGTACTTGAGTCAGCTTCTTCTCCCCTTCTCTCTTCCTTCTTCTCTTCCTCTATCTCTCGATGATCTCTCTCTAGGGTTTCTCAAGGTGGCTGCTGGAAAAAAGTTCATTTCTCTACCTTTTTTTGTGCTTTTTATACCCTCTTGTGTTTTAGGTAACCCTAGGATTTTTTAGTGTTCGAAAGGTCCAAAAAATCCCTCGAAACTTGACTTTCGTGAGTGTCTGCGTGTTTGCCTGATGCAGGCCATGATCGTGGCTCACATATGAGCCTTCTGTCACAATCATGAAATGCAGGCCATGATCGTGGGCCATTCCCTGGCCTTATGTTATGATCGTAGCATATAGGCCATGATCGTGGTCCAAATCTGGAGCTTTTGTCATGATCGTGGACTATTGTTTCAGCCCGAATGTCTCCAAAACTCTTTCTTCCTTTGATGTTGACCCTAAAACACTAGCAAACACGTCAAGGTACCTCAAAAATATAATATTTAAGCTCAAAGACTTATACTAACCTATAAAACACTTCAAATATAAATAATTAACAAATTAACACAATTCTAACCTAAACACATACTAAATGATTGAATTAACGGCTAAACACATATCAAACTATGCCTTAAAACATGATGTAATTTACACTTATCACATACCAATCTCCTCTTTGCTGAAGACATATATATAGTTACAAAATTTTGGTGCACAAACTTGTATAAAAGTCATGATTATAATTCCACAACATTAAAGAGTTGTTCTATAAAATCATTATCCCTTTATTTTGCATCACCTAATTTTTTAAACTATTTTTAGGAGAAGGGGGAATATATGGGTGGTCATTCTATGCAATTTATTTTATGGTTCTTAGTTGAGCATCACTAATAAAAATTGGTCTTTTATTTTGTAAATTAGTTATATATAATGGTAAATAGAAAAAATAAGGTGATTTATATACCTACAGGTTCTTAATAAGCTTCCTTGATGATCACTGCATATACAATGCTTGAACTTAACATTAAAGTTATACGACATAAAAGCTTAATGAAGGTCATTAGGGGAGAGTATTTTTTAACAAGTTTCAAAGTTATTAAGGGAGGTGGTAATAAGGAAATGATGGTTGATGATTAAGTGGATAGGATTATTGACCAACTAATGGTGGCTGCTCAACAACATAATAAAAAGTCGTCATTCATTGAGAATGTTGGTCTACTACCTCTACAATCAATTTTGGAGAAATTACAGAGTGAGTAGAACAAGATCCTTTATGATTTATAGGAACTATGAGAAAATTAAAAGAGATTAAAGAAATCTAAGAGGATCAAGAAAACCAATTGGATTAGATGGAAGAGGCAATAAGTGGTTGTTTTTTCATATATTGGATATCAATCATTGCCCTACCTTTCCATTATTCATGTTCAAAGGAGCAACAAGAACAAATTACTCTTGATGTCACTTGTCCGAATGATTATAGTGGCTCTTATTTTCTCCTATATTATGGCATCTTTTATTATTGCAATTATACATAGATATTGTAATTAAGTAATGTAAATTTCTTTTCAGGTTGTATTTCACATGGTTTGCATTATAGATTCAAATTAAGAAAATAGAATGTAATTTATAAAATTGGGGTAGGAAAATTAACAATTAGAAATAAAGAGAACCTACTATCTTTAAAAAGAATCTTATCAATATTTGCATTTGCATTATGGATTCAAAGATAAAGAATATGTGAGGTAGACTACTTTTAAGATGAGTGGGTTAGGATAGTTGACGTTGTAAAGTAAATGAATCACCATAACTAGGGGACTTTAATATATTAAAATTCAGATTTAGATTTTACATTAGTACTATTTTCATTCAAAATAAACTAATAAACTTATGAAAAATGTAAATTAAAATACTAATACAGATAACAAACAATAGGATCCTCTTTTCAATCTAAAGTTAGATATGGAAAACACTAGTAAAATCTACAATTTTAGTCATAATGTTATAAGATCATAAATATCATAGGAATGGTTGCATCAATCACTTATAATCCATCAATAAAAACTTCAAAAAGGTATGTTTCTATTATGGATATTTTACCATAAGCAGTATGAATAACATAATCAGACACAATACATGCTTTGGCTAATCCTTCTAAATACATTAAAGATCATCAGTTCATCCTGTTGAAAACCACAAATAAAAGAATAGAGTAATAAGATAAAGAGAAAATCATCAATCAATAACTTAATATTGAGAAATTAAGAAAAATAAATAATTATACGAGTATCTCACTTAAGGTAAAATCACTAATTTTTTAGTATTTTCATGTAAAAATACTCTAATATATGGTTGAAAATAAAGGTTAAATCATAAACATAAGACATCAAATGGTTAGAATAAAGCAATCAATTACACACCTAAAATAATGATAAAAGATAAATGTAAGTGAATGCATTGGATTGCGCAAAGTTTATATGGTGAATCATCTAAAAATTAATGTATTTTATTTTTTATAATCTCAAAATTAATGCATAATGAGATTAGTCTTGTGTAGGAACAAAATTATGAACCAGCTAGAATTTGTAACTACAAATCAATTCAACAGGTGTGGAACGTTTGACAATTCCAAGGTAGTTTCATGAAATGAATTCTATTTAAATATTCACTAATTTCGTATTTCCTTTAGTGAAATCAGAAAGATTAAATATAGGTCATTACAATACACTTCAAATTCTAAATAGAAGATTAAAAAAATTAGGTAACTTCACTCTTGTAACTTACTAATAAAATAATAGCTTCCCATTTGAATCTCTAAAGAGAAAATCAATCAATATGTTTATATTTCTCTTGCATCCAATGGATACATAGTTATGGTTATTAGAAATTAAGTGTGATAGAGGATTGTATAAATCATACCGTTTTAATTTTGATTAATCTAATAACGATAAATCATTTAGAGGATCAGTTTGTCATTACTATAATACCTCTTTATTGACGATTACATACTAGCATTAAATTTATATAAGCAAAAATGGAAAAGACATGATAGAAGGGTCTCTTGAAAACTAAAGAAAAAAATATGAAGACCTAAATAAATTCTTGTGGTATAAAAGCTTATAATTGACATTTGAACTATATGTTGATGTTTACCTAATTTTTTTACACAAATATGACAACCTTATAGTAATTAGGAGCACATGTAACATTATTATGGAGAAGGTCATTCATGTACCTCTGGGGACTTTAGTGTTAAGCTCAATTTCAACATTTATCTTTTAGAATAAATCCCATTTAGTAACTCTTATGCTCTTCTTCCTTTGCTTTCGTGTTTTAAACTATCCCAAATTATCATTGTTTAATATTTTTCTTCTTTTCTTCCTCTCTATTTGTGTTTCAAACTATCTCAAATTGGCACTGACTAATTTTCTTCTTCTTTTATTCCTCTCTATTGGTGTTTATAATTATCCCAAATTAAATTCCCCTCTTTGAATGTGTATCATTTTCTTAGCATGCATTTTCCATTAGGTAAAATTGCCCTCCCTTGGATAATTTCCCTAACCATCTATATAAACCTTCTTTATTATATGTTACCTTCTTTTCTCCCTCTCCTTTTATGTTTATGATTGTCCTAATTTGACATTAATTTATGAATTTTTCAAGATCTGACGATTCTAGATCATAATCCTAAGGCATGCTGTTACAACATAGGACATTGGCGAGCAGAAGGCACTATGGTGAAGGTATGAGAGCCATAAGTTTTCGACGGCAAGCGAAGTGGCAAGGAGCATGAAATTTTCTTATGGGACTTAGAACAGTACTTTGTAGCGACAAAGGTGGCTGACTCAAAGAAGGAGTTGATCACAACAATGTACCTGGTGGAGGATGCAAAGCTGTGGTGGAGAACGAGAACCTAACAACATCAATGCGGTTAGACCTCTCACCTCCCATCGACACATGGGAGAAGATGAAAAAGGATCTAACATATCAGTTCCTCCCCGACAACACTTCGTGGATTATGAGGGAAGCTTTGAAAAGGTTAAAGAAAAGATGACTCGGTGCAGGAGTATATGAGAAAATTCACATCTTTGATGTTGGATGTGCAAAACATGTCAGAGGAGGACAAGATGTTCAACTTCATAAGTGGCTTGTAAGGTTGGGTAGAAATGGAGCTTTGAAGGCAGAATGTGTAAGACCTTCCAAGTAAGATAAAGGTTACAGATGCTTTGGTGGATCTCCAAATGCCACCATCAGTTTGAACTAGCTAATAGGGAAAGAAGAATGGTGGGATCCAGAGAAAGGCAAGGAAAAAGTTAAGCGAATCTTCTCAATGTAAGAAACAATCAAAGCAGGATATTGCTTGTTTCATTTGTGAAGGGTTACATTTTGCTTGAGAATGCCCAAGACGGAAGATGGTTAAGGAGTAAGTAAATACCATGGTTGCAAAGGATCAAAGAGAAGGAGAGGAGGACTCGACGGAAGAAGCCTACCTTAGTAGTTTTGCTGTGCACAATGGGCCTTGTGAAGGAGCATTCGAACAAAAGCAAGGAGAAACCTGATGGAGAGGGAATTTGGTACGTGGAAGATGTGTCAATAACAAAGAAGTCTTCGAGGAAATCATAGATGGAGGAGTGTTCACAGATTATTTCGACGAGGGAATCGATTTCTTCTGTTGGGGGTGGATTGTTAGACCCTTAAGTTTGAAATAGAGGAATTGTGCAAGCATTGGCGAGCCTTGAACAATGATTCGTCATGCAAAACAATGAAACAAGGTAAAGACTTACGATGAGATAAAGATGAAAAGGAATAATATCAAGCATTGGCATGCATTGGTTGCTCATTGGTGAAAATTTTCGATAAGATGCGAGATTCATATGTGAGAACAAAAGAAGGCTTGATATGGACATCGAGTGGAAGGTTAGTTGGATCATACGCATGACAGGAATATACGAGAGTTCCAAGGTGACTTAACAAGTAGATCAAGCATGGTGCAAGTTTTTGGACAGTTTCAAACCTTATATCTTAGAACTCGATTTCAGAATCCAACATTCGGAGTCATAAAATGTGATCATAATATCATATAGGATTATTTCAAAGAACCCTCATTAGGCATCATCCCATAAGCGTGGCATGCCCACACTAGTCAAACATAAAAAACAAACTCATTTCTCCTATTTCAGAACAGATTTTGGAAAACCTCCAACCTGAATTACAAATTGAATTCTTCAAAACGTTTGTTTCCCATTGTCTTAAGTTTCTAATGACTCTAAAACCATTCAATTTGGTTAAGCAATTTGGAAGTTAGGGCCTAAACATTTTCAGACTGTTATTAAACTGAAACAATACACTATACCTAACTTCCATCCAGAAATTGTAAGTATTAGGGACTGAAATAAAATTAGATTCCTTCATTTGTAGCTCTATGTCTCTAGTTTATTTTTAAATAAGAAACAACTCATTCGGAGCTCGACAGATCAAGATATCATCAAAATACTGAAGTATGTTTAGTAAAATATCCAATTCATACTCTTCCAAACCATACCCTTACTTTGATTCAATAAATCATTTTCAAATAAACATAAAAAGTTATAAAATTTCATGTAGAGTATAAATAAATATGTTAGGAATCTATTTGTCTAAGAATCACTTCATTTGGAGGTCGGACAATAGTCGAAAGAATCAAATAAGGTTTTGTCCTCAATTATATTGAACCAATTTCGGGACAATTGGCATAACTTTCCCTATATATGTCTAATTAAGGCAATCTTAGGATAGGTTTGAAGAGGACTTATAGATCTACAACTTTTATGAAGATACAAAAGCGAGATTTTGTCATCTAAAGGTTCAAAATTGAACCAGAGAGAAGGTCATACGATACCAGACGAAAGACTTCAGTCTAAGACCTATTTTGGAACAATTGGCACAATTTTCCCTAGAGATATGAGATCAAGGTAATTATTAGACGGTTTGAAATAGGACTTCTAGATCGACAAATTTTATGAGATTTTGAAGATATATTCTATCATCTAGAGGGTTGAAATTGGATTAGACAATAGGCTAGACGATACTAGATGAAAGGTCAGACGAAAGGCTTCAGTCTAAGACCTGTTTTGGAACAATTAGCATAACTTTCTCTAGAGATATTGGATCAAGGTCATTCTTAGACGATTTGAAAGAGGACTTATAGATATACAATTTCATGAAGACACAAAAGTGATGTTTTGTCATCTAGAGGATCAAAATTGGACCAGACAATAGGTTAGACGATTCAATCTACAGTGAATCAGATGATGGTATTTCTACTGGGTCTTCCTTACATCACCAAAAGTTCTGAATCACTAACTACACTCTCTAAAGCATCTCCATTTATAAAGATCATAATGTTCGACTCCGATATCCAAAAATTTCATACTATATACCATTGGAAAGCTAAAAGGATAAGCTACAACTTTTTAAAAGACAACTTTGCGTAATTCAACCTAAATTAATCCAACTTTTCCCCTGAAGTCAGAACACGAATTTTGCCCCTATGGAAGACCTGAAATTTGCACTGTACAAACTTGGAATGACCTGAGAATAACCATTCAACTACTAAATTGACTTCATTAAACTCACAAATCTCAATTTATTTGACTCATCACAATCAACTACATCTCATCATTCATAATTCCTACCTTTCTTTTCCATAACATCCCACTTATATATATATAACAAAAATCCATGTTCAAAATCATCATCTCAGGGTGATAACTTTTTTAGATATACCTAATTTCAACTCAACATCACCTATACACAATTCATATTTCATTAACAACAAAAAAATAAAAGAATTTACAAAGATTTAATGGCATCCCAAGCCACATTACATCTTTCGTATCAAAATCCAAAATACAAAAGATGCCAAACCCAATAATTCTCGAAATGCGATTAAAGTTGTGCTTATACAAAATCTAAATTAATTTACAAAATATTGCAAAGGTAGAATGATTCTTTGACTCTCGGTTACTCGATCTCATTTTCTTCACCTAAAGGTGGGATGAAAAGGGGGGGTGAGGTTGAAAGCTCATGGGTAACAAGTTTATAACAGAGAATAAGTAAAATCATTGAAATGTTCATTTGTTATAGAAATTTTATATTGAATTCATAAAAGATAGTTTTCAAATTATCAACTCTAGCTCAAAACTCATAATTAAACATCATCACATAAACATAGCATGAACATTTAACCATCAAAGCATAACACTCAATTATGCACCATTCTTGACAATTCAAAGATGCAATGAACAACCAAATGGCTCTAGAATTCCATGGGATGAAATGGAGAAACCGAAGTTTACACAATGAAAAAAATGAGTCCAATTTTTTAGGATCTCGTGGTCTCAAGCGGGTAGCCGGGAGAAGGCTGTAGGTCAACGTGCACATGACTAACGAAACGGGTGCCTCTCTTGCCTAAACAAAAGCACATATTCATGTTCTTTTCATTTATACAAAATTCCATAACATTTTTCAAGGCATAACATAAAATGTTTCAAAGCATTTCCTTCTACATTTCGAAATTTATCAACAAAATTCATATACCAAACATACAAAGATTTCTCAAATCATTCGAATAGCAATCATGCATCATTTATAAAACAATTGAAAACATTTAATTCTCTTTTTTTTTTTTTAAACATAGTCATGGCTCATTACTCAATTATAAACATGTAGCCTACCTAGATTTCCCTGCTTAAAGACTTGCTCAAAATGCCTCCCCTCTTGCTTCTTACCTTTCTTGATTTCCTTCATCAATGGCAAAACTCCATTCAATAGGGATCCAATTGAAAATCCCACAATACAAAATCACTAAAATTGATTCTAGAATACTTAATCCTATGCATTTTCTAAACTCCATGAACTAAAACCCTTCCAGAAATCCTAAAGATTCAAAATGATCTTACCTTGATTCTTCACCAAATGAAGAGTTTCTTGGCTCTAATGAAAGCTATTCTCTTCCTCTACCTTTTTCCCTTCTTGAACAACCTCAAAATCTTTCTTGAAAACTAAGAAATGATAAAACCCTAACTATCTTTCCTTCTTTTCTCTCAAACCACCAAAACTCTCTTACTCTCTTTCTTATTTTCGGTATTCTCTTCTTTCTCTCTTTCTAATTTCGTTTTTCTTCCTCTTAACAGAGCAAGACAATATTTCATCTTCCATTTATACCCTTAATGAGTGCAAAATGCCCATTTTTCCCTTCCTTATATGCCTTGTATCTTTTATCCTTAAGTGTCTTGCCAAAAATATTCTTGAACATTTTTATAACTTTAACACTTTAATTCCACTTACCCATTCAATAAATTCTACTAACTTTGACATAATTAAATAATTACAAAATGATTAATCTATCAAAACCTCAAAATTATTTAAATCATGTTTATTCATCAAGAAAATATTTGGGGGCCAACATTATATAAGCTGACTTGGCTAAGGCTAAGTTCTTGATGGACTAAGGACTAAGGACTTAGTGTGTGCTCAACTAGATGGACCATAACTAATGGATTTTGCATGAGTAAGCATTGGACGAACCAATGTGCTATTAGCTTGGATGACTCATTATTAACTGATAGAGATTATGAGATCTTAGATGATATGGCAAATAAGATCACGAAAGATGGATGATGTAGCTTAATCCTATTAGATACAGTCTTAATTAGATGAAGATGTCATTCTATTGTTTAGAGTGATGTAATATGATAAGGATAAGGATAAGATAAGATAAGATAAGACTATGATTTTAGCTAATAGAGTTTTATTAAGATTCTAATTTAGTCATTTAAAAGTGCCTATAAATAGCTCATTTGAGCCTTACTTTTCTTAGAAGAAGTGAGTATGGGAGACACTTATAGATTGAGAGTATATTCTTTTGTATACTTTGCGAGAAGTAAAAACATCGTATCTCTTTCTCGTGTTCTTATTGTTGCCATAAATATTTAGTTCTTTTGTAGTCTTCTAATAAGGGTGTGAGAGTGAAATACTGCGAGAATCGTGAGGCGTTCGAGAACAAGTAGGTTGGTTGATGATGATAGAATAAAGATAAATCTTACTTTAACGGAACTAAGTGAGATCATCGTACAAAAGAATTAATGCATCTTGTGAGGCAAGCTTGTGCTCGAAGGAAAACCTTTGTAATAATAACAATGGGTAATGCGTCATGTGAAGTGTTGTTAGTTTTGCACTTGATGACAATGCTCTCATTATCATAGATCAAATTGTTACTTCTTTCAAGCTATTGTCATTTCTATAGTGGACAGTAATAGAAATTTATATATGACAATATATTAAGAATTATTATATAATTCAAAATGACATTGAGTATTAATTAATATCAATATTGGTCAGCACTACCACTTTAAGTAACAAAGTGGTGCCAGACTTTGCCTTTCATTTTCATCTTTTCTTCTCTCCCTTTGTCCTTTTCTTTGAGCTTCTCTCAATTTCTCGTGATTGCCATTATTCCTCTTGGTCGCTTTCAATATCGCATTCTCCTCAAATTTGACATGGATATTTTCTTTTTAAAGGAAACTTAATGGTACATGGATAACAAAAGGTTACATGATTACTTCTTTATATGAGAAATAAATCCCTTATCCATATGGTGGAAATGGAGCTCTTTCGATAAAAT
>JANSVA010099152.1:0-31222 GCA_025504915.1 Erythroxylum reticulatum
GTTATCTATTAAATTGTGTATTAAATATTTTTCTGAAGTTTTTGCTCCAAATTGTCTTATAGTAATGTATATGCTTAGCTTACGATCCCACCACGCATTTTTCCCGGGGTTAACACCTATTGAATTAATTTTTGTGATTTTTATCTCTATTTTTGTACAAAGGTTATTAAATGAAATTATTAGTTTTAAGTTTCACTGGTGGGGAATTCATCCCCCGTGGGCCATGGATCCAGATGTCACGTAGGATGTCGGGCCTTGGACTCACCTGGGGCGGGGTTCCAGCACATTTAACCTCAGAGTTCTAATGAGATCCGGTGCATTAAGCTATGGAAAACACGTCTGTAAGGGAGAGGAATCCATACCTTTATAAGGCGTACTTCGTTCCCCTCTCCAACTAATGTGGGATCTCACATAGGCTACTAAATGTTGTGTCTAATTTCTATTGATTTTGCTTGCATTCATATCTTGATTTGGTTACAAATTCTTACACTTTTAATCCAAATTTGAATGAATTAAGTGAAAATGGTCGTAAATGTTGCATGAAGATTGAAGGAAATGTTTTGTGAATTTTGCATGAAAAATGAATGTTGACTTAAATTTTGCATTAAAAAAGTGATGATTAAGGTGTCACCACCGTGACAAGCTTATCACGATGGTGACTAACTAAGCTTGTCACCACCGTGACAAGCTTAGTCATGGTGGTGACCAGCCCTCATAGTACTCCTTTGCACTCTGATATGTATAGGTTTGACAGTGTAATAATCCTACAACCCTAAACCTAAACTCGTGTTATAAATAGAAAAGGAATGAGGTAGAAAAGGGGAGCTGAATGGAGAGGGTGGTAGCTAGACACATACACTTATTCTTGATATTCTGGACACTCTGGGAGCAAAAAGAGAGAGAGAGAGAGGTGTGGAGGTAGAGTAAGAGAGAAGAGCTTTTGCTGAGAAGATAGAAGAGAGAAAGAACAGAGAAAGGAAGCAGCATAAGCAGTCAATCATCTGGGTGAGAACAAGTAGAAGTAGAAGGTGAGAACCAATATAAAAAGTTTGAGAGTAGCAGGAGATCACCGCAACTCTCTCATATAAACATTTGTTTGCTCATTTTGTTTATTATTTCTTTGTTGTTTTACTAATCTTACTCCTCTGTAGTTGATAGACTCATACTCTGTTAGTTTTTGATAGTTCATTTTGGTATTCACTTGTTTTATTGATTTAATACTTATTTTAAAGATGGGATTGAAGTATATAAAGATGATGAATCTCGTTTATTCCATGATGAGCTGATCTCTTTTTCTTGAGGATTAATTTAGTTATTTTAGTCAAATATGCATGATTAAGGGACTGTGTTGTTGTCTTATGTTTACTATAGTTTCTGAACTGAATGGATGTAAAAGCATGACCAAACTTTGCATCATTTTGGTATTAAATAAAGGATTGAGAGAAGAAGTTTACTATGGAATAAGGAATAATAGACACTTAGGTTGAGAATTAGAAATATATTAACTTAAATGGTAATTATTAGTTAGGTTTAATAATTAATTTGGAAGATAAACTTGTCGAATATGAAAGCTAGATTAGTTTGTTATTTGAATTGATTTTACAACACAATTGGTAATTTTAGTAAGATAATTATCCAATCATTTCCCCTTAGACATGCATGGGATATTAAATTTGTGAAATTAATTCTCAAGAGTTTTCCACTTTGATTAGTCTATTCGTTTTTTCTTTTGGTTGAATCATTTTACTTTTCAATTTAATTTCGTGATTTTCTTTAAAGCCTTCACTTAACAACTTGGGATAGAATGTTCGGATTGCATCTGTTTTTTATTTTTGTTTAAGATTAACTTGAGTGAACCAATTTCATCTATGTGGGTAATCAATTAAAACTACCTCGTATAGTTGCGAGTAGGATAGCCTTGGTATTTTTAGAACTTATTTTGGGCAGAACACTAAACTACCTTGTAGAGAAACAAGTGGAAACAAGCCACTAATCATAGAACCAAGATGACAATAACGTGCAAGGTATATAGAGCTAACGGCGTTGAACAAGTACTATAGGGGAGGTAACCCATGAATTATGATAGTTTTATTTCAAATTTCATTTTATTTTTATTTTTACTTTCATATTATGTATTTATTTTTAATTTTATTTTCTTTTTTATTTTTATCCATTTTTCTTTATATCATGCAAGGGTGTAGTCTCATATTGGATGGATCATAAATCAAAATAATTGCCTTACTCAGGAAAGTACCATAAAACCTTCTCAGTTATTATATGTACTTATATTGTGGACATTAGGAATAATATACAACTTTAAGTGTGAGGAAGGAAATTGTAATTTTTAGTGATTTTCTTAAGCTTATTATAATCTTGATTATAAAAGTTTATAAATTGATATTCTAACTTAATTGAAATATGTCCACCAATACCGTATTTCATTATTGAATATTGATTTGAATTAGTATGCGAAAGGATGAGAGTTAGAATAAAATTGCTTTTATAAGTCATATTTTTATTAATAATTGAGATAGTCAAATTGAATCAAAATTGCATCCTATTTACACATATATACCCATCTTTTTCGTGAGCTTTTGAGCCTAAGAGTGAAAATTCAAAAATTTTAAACTCTTTTAGTTCTTTTATATGTGTTATGGAACAATTTTAGAACTTGCTTTCGTTATACATATTGAGATCATATTTGTTAAATTAGAAGCATTGAAATGATAAAAACACTTAGATTCAACACTTTGTTGTAGCCTATCTTGTTGATAATTACCTTACCTAAAATTTATCTTTAGGAATAACCAAATTTGAGACTTAGCCTTTTTCATTGATTATAACCTAATTATTAACCTTTACCCTAATTTTTGAAAGCCTTTTTGTTAATTTAAACCCTGAAGGTTATTTATATTGTTTGGTTGTTTGAAACTTGAAAATCTTGATAGGTCAATTATTTCTTTAATTGTGGTATTAGATGCTCAAAAAATTGTTTTGGAAAAAAGAGCATAGAGAAAGAAAAGAAGAAAACTATATGGTACCAATAAAGTTGCAATAAAAGGACCTGTGTATATTGTGAACAAGTTTCTTTTAATTTCTCTTTAGTAAATTTCCTTCAATCAACCATTTTTATTACCCTAACCACAATGTACTTAAGCCCCATTACAATTTGTATATAGACCTTTTGATTTTTGTTTCTAGTTTATAAATAAGTGGTGGAGATGTGATAATATTGCAAACATATGGCAAGAGTTATACTCTACATTGATTGAGAGTTTGATACTTTTCACTTTAAACACTTGAGTCCATTGAGTAAAATTTTAGTGAGTGTGTAAAGGTTTACTCTTTTGATTTCAATGAGATTATCGATTTGATTACTATTAATATAGACTTAGGAAGTTAATTTTAGGATAATTTGATTTGAATTGTATGTTAATTTGATTCAATATGGCATGATGATTTATATTATGAATGGACAGGTGAAGAATAATGATGGATAGATGTTGTAAGATTTATAATTTTAATTATTAATGACAAAATAAGTGGTTTTTTCAATTTCACTTGTTTATACCTGTTTAATTGGATGTTTTGTTTTATTTTGGTGAATTCTGTTGGAGAATACTTGAATTGAGAAACTGGGGTTTTATGCAATTTTTTGTGATTTATTGTCTAATTGCAGTTTGATAGTTGATTATTTTCATTACCATATGATTTTATGGCCTAAATTTGGGTGAAAATTCAACTTCAATTGTGTGAACTTGTGATTTTTGCTCACTAAGTGGTCAATTGTGATATTTGTGCATTTAATTAGTTGTTTTTGATGTTAATTATTATTAGGCTTATGTTTAATTGCATGAATTTAATGTTAATTGTGTCGATTTTGTGTAATCATAAACATAGGGTTAGAATGGTAATTTAACAGTCACATTGGTTGAATTTGTTAATTATATGATTTCTAATTTTAATATTGAGATTAATTAGTTTATTACTTGATTTTCTAATTAAATTTGTCTAATTGTTTATTTATTTGTACATGTTCATTTATTAATTTTTTGTTGTTAGTTATTTTCACAATTAATAATCTAGTGAGCATAACTAATTGTAAATGTGGGGAGAAGCATAACTTTGTAAATTATATGTCAAAATTTGATAATTATTCAAGTTGTACGCATAATGACAAGATCTCGACGTGAAAAGGGCATCCCAAGAAAAAGACAACAAGACGGAGGATCTTCCATGACAGCCTAACCTCCAAAGAGGTCATGGATGTTACTATTCAATACCAAGGCCCAGGAGAAACAATATCAACGGCTAAAGGATAAGAAGTTTCGCACGAGCAAATACATCGACTGGGAGGCACTGGAGAAAGTTGGCTTAGCCCAAAAAATTCAAGATCTAGTTGCAATTGGTGTATGGTCTCGATTCTTTTACATTGTGGCAAATGATGACTATAGTAGTGCTTAATCTGGCAGTGATACAATATATGAGCATAGTGCATAGATGTTGAGATCCCATAGGAGATACCTAAAAACTTATTGTGGAGTCCGATGAGTCGGCATCAAAGGGTGGAGACAAAGAGGAGCAATTTATAACGAAGCAATTGCCACAACCACGACCATCGTCACCAGAGAAGGAAGATGCCATTCTAGAGTTGGATGTTCTGAGAGGTCCTAGAGCCAGGTTGCACAATCCAGCTCAACTGAAGATAACATTATTGGAGAATTGGATGGGCCAACTTGTAGGAACCTAGTAGACACTCTAACTTTAGTAGGTTGAGAATCGTAGGATGGTTCGAGATGTTGGATGAGCAGTTAGGCGACCTACAATGTATAATTGGATGGATGGGAGGGCTAATGCACTTAATAACAGGTTGTCTAGGTGTTGATTTCCAGCCTTAACCATCTAGCGAGGGCACTTCCTCAGCGGCTCATCCACCAAGCCAAGATCATCACCATAAGAATCCTCCTTCGGCGGACCAGCCAGGATCACATAATGAGGGAGATGCTTAGTCTCATATTTTCTTTTTTTCTACCTTTTTTGTGGATTTCTTATTTTCTTTCCATCAATTATTTTTCTCTCTAATATTATAGTTAATGATGATCTTATGTGTTATTTTCATTTCTTTTTGTTCTTTTCATCCCTTTTTCTTTATGTTTTGTAAGGATGTAATCTAGTATTTGATGGATCAAAAATCAGAAAAATCGTCATATTTAAGAGAAGACCCTTAAACCTTCTCACTTATTATGTATGCTTATATTGTGTACACTAAGGACAATGTACAACTTTAAGTGTGGGGAAGGTATTAAAGATTTTCATGATTTTCTTAAGCTTATTATAATCTTGGTTATAAAATTTTATGAACTGATATTCTGACTTAATTGAAATCTATCCATCAATACCGTATTTCATTTTTGAATATTGATTTGAATTAGTACGTAAAAACATGAGAGCTAGAATAAAATTGCTTTTATAAGTCATTTTTATTAATCATTGAGATAGTCAAATTGAATGAAAATTACATACTATTTACACATATATATACATCTTTTTTTATGAGCTTTTGAGCCTAATTTTAAAGATCCTTTATTTCTTCCATGTGTGCTATCATGCATAGTGGAATAATTCTAAAACTTGCTTTCATTATACATATTAACATCATATTTTTAAAATTGGAAGCACTTAAGTGATAAAGGCCCTTATATTCAAAATTTTGATTTAGCCTATTTTTTTGATAATTACCTTACCTAAAATTCATCCTTAAGAATAACCAATTCTGAGCCTTAGCATTTTTCATTTATTATAAACCAATTATTAATTAATATCCTATTTTTTCTGTAAAGCCTTTTTATTAGGTTATTTACTTTACTTACTTGTTTGAAACTTGAAAATCTTGAAGGGTCTATTATTTCTTTAATTGTGGTACTCAATTCTTGAAAACTTGTTTTGGATAAAAAATGAGCATAAAAAAAGAAAAGAATAAAAGTATAGAAACCAATGGATTTGCAACAAAAGGAATTGTGTATATTGTGAACTAGTTTCTTGTAATTTCCCTTTAGTAAAATTCCTTCAATTTAACCCTCTTTATTATCCTAACCATATTGCACCTAAGCCCCATTACAACCCATATCAAGATCTTTTGATTTTTGTTTCTAGTTTATAAATAAGTGGTGGAGAAGTGATGATATTGTAACCATATGATAAGAGTTCTACCATGGATTGATTGAGAGTTTTATATACTTTTCAACCTAAACACAAGTGCATTGATTAAAATCTTGGTAAGGGTGTAAAGGTTTATGCTTTGGATTTCAATGCGATTATTAATGTGATTACTATTAATATTGACTTAAAAAGTTAATTTTAGGATAGTTTGATTCTAATTGTATGTTAATTGATTCAGTATAACATGGTGATTTATAGTATGAATGGACATATCAAGATTAATGAAGGATGGAAGTTGTATGATTTATAATTTTGATTATGGTTTACTTGAGGACAAATAAAAGCTGAAGTTTGGGGATGTTTGATAGATGCATATTAGACTATATTTATACTTCATATTTGATCCATTTTTGCTTGATATGTTGTAATTTTATTTTATATTTGGTATTTAGTTTGCTCCTAGTGCATTATAGGTTATAATCACCTTCATGGACTAAAAGGAGAAGAATTCAAATGAAAAGGTGACACAAAATGAAGATTTAAAGCAACTAAGGGATGCACGGACATGTAAGCCTCTCAGCCTATATAAAATCACTAATTTTGGAGATTTTGTGTTATACAAGATCATGTATAAAATAGTTTATCTCTTAAAAACCCTAATAATTACTATAAAAAGATATGAGCAGGGGCCAATTAGAGGAGTAGACATTTAGAGGCAATTCCAAATATAGAAATGATTAAAAAATAGTGATATTGATCCAGAGAAGTGGAAAATATGAATAAATTATCGATAAATCCAATAAAATACAACATCAATCCTCTACATTACAAGAACATTTGATAGAAAGAAGAAAAATTTAGAATTATTAACTCTTTTTTAATTCGTTTTACATCTAATAAAACTCCTAATAGCTACAAGTATAAATATTATAAACTTTTAGTATTGAAGGTGTTGATTCCAAGAGGATATAGTTAAAACTAAGTGAACCTAACTTTGTCTAAGGTAGTGAAATATGAATTGAATGAAAGCAAATAACAGAACTTAAAGCAATTAAATTAATCAATTAATAATTCAGTTGCTATAGTTAATAAGGATGATAAAGGATGAATGTATAGGCTTTATTCTTTCATTATTTTACTTCCCTAATGATTGTTGATTCAATTATTTGTCGATTCTTGATTTTTAAAGGGTTTGATTACTCCCTCTCAAGACCTAACCAATTAACCCTAATTAAATATGAAAATTCCATAATTACAGCTTCTCAATTCACATCTTTTTCCCTAACATTTTCAATTAGTTATGTAGATATCTATCAAATAACCAAGTTCTCATACAAGATCTCTATTTGAATGATAATTGATTTGTTAATCGTGTGACATATTAATTCACCAACTCTCGTTACACAAATTAATTAGATAACTTTTTACTCACTCTCTCGATTTATTGCCAAAGTATATGTATGCACCATTGATTGTGTCATTTGAGCTTTAAAATTTATAAGCCTTTAAATATTGCAAGCACACAGGTCACGATTGTAGTATAAGATGTGTCGATCCCACGAGGAGGGGAACTAATCTAATCCTAAAATCCAAGGCCAACAATATATGAAACTCAAAATAACAATTCAGCAGAAAGTAATCACGAAAATGGAATTCAACCACTTAAATCAGAAATTAAACAAAAAGAATTAACAATTGAGCAATATGCAATCACAATAGGAATTTACCTATTATGAGAAAGAGGATTTTACTTATCATTAATGCTAACCTAGTCTATTATGTGTCAATGGAGTGTCAGTTTTAGACTGTCCTAGGGCCGATTACTCTTTCTCAAGTTATAACCATTAATTCCTAAATTAGAAACCTTAATTAGATTATGGAACTTGTAATCTCTCAATTCACAAATTATACAAAACCTAATTAGATCTGAAGCACTATAATAAACTATTGGAACATCACACGATATCTCTCTCTGCACAATTACCAATTTGATTTATTATGGTTTCTATTAAATCGCCAAACTCTTATTAATCTAATTTAATCAATTTTCATTTAGCTCACCCTCTCAGTTTATTACCGAATTATGAAAGAACGTAATTAAATCACGACATTCATTCAAATAACACATTCGACTAAATTATCATTAAATCAAAATAAAACCTCGAAGGAAAGTTTTGAACATCATCAATATTCCAAATCCTATCATCATACTATCCATCTCAATTCTATACACCAATACAATCGAAATGAAAAGGAAATACAACTTGGAATAGATAATGGAAGGTAGCAACATCAGAAAACCTCCTGATCCGAGAAGCACGTCAGGTCAGCTTTATCTTCCTCTTCCTTCTTTTTTTTCTCTCTCTCAGTATTCTCACTTTAGGGTTTCGATGGTAGCTGCCGGAAGCTCTCTTCTCTGCCTCTTTATGTTCTTTTTATACTCCTCTGTGTTTTGGGTAACCCTAGGGTTTTTCTTTAGTTCAAAAGGTCCAAAAATTCCTCAAAATATGAAGTTTGTGAGTGTTTACGTGGTTGCCAGATGTAGGCCACGATTGTGTCTCACATTTGAGCTTTTTGTCACGATTGTGGCATGTAGGCCACGATTGTGGGCCAAACCTAGGGCTTCTATCATGATTGTGGGCCAAATCTAGGGCTTCTGTCACAACCGCGACCTGATAAGCCACGATCATAGGCCATTGTTTCAACTCGAATATCTTTAAAACTCCTCCATTCTTTGATGTTGGGCTTGAAACACTAACAAACATATCAAAGTACCTAAAAAACAACATTTAAGCTCAAAAGTTTGTACTAACCCTTAAAACACTTAAAACATAAATAATTAACAAACTAATATAATACTATCCTAAATATATACTAAATGATTGAATTAATGGCTAAGTACATATCAAACTATGTCGTAAAACATAATGCAATTTACACTTATCAACATCCCCACACTTAAATGTTTGCTTGTCCTTATGAAAACAAAACAACAAATAATAGAAAATCACAAAGCACACAATGCAAAAATGAGACAATGGCTTCAACTTTATGAAATAAATTTAACTTTAAACATAATCATTCAAGTTGTTTCAAATCATTAACATGCAAAATCTACGTCTAGGAACTTTGAACTAAATATATATATTAATCAAAACTTAAATGTCAAGTTTATTCACCCCTTTCAATTGTACACACACGTTAATAATTATTTGGTCACTTAAACTTTGTAACTAATCCTAAGCACGTTTTCATGAAAAGTAAAGCTACTTACAAGTTCGGTGGGTTTCTATTAAAAAACACATTTTTAATTACTTTTTGTGAACATAGAGCTAGTCTTTTTACTCGAAGGCAAACATCGGTAATGAATGTCAATCCGGTTACTTAACTAAGTCATGCTTTTATTAAGTTGCTTGGTTGGAACGTCATTATAGCCTTTTGACGTGACCACACATTTTTTATGCATGTTGATCCAGTTACTCAGCTATATAACATTCTCAGCTGGCTACTAGCTCTATTCATAAACCGAAGGCCAGCAAAATAGTTATTTATTTAAAATTACAAAAAATTTATTTAATGCCTACTTTGTTGCTTTAGCTACTTGTTTTCATTAAAAATACTAGCTAAGCTACTTAGTCGAAATACCTAAAACTATGAATGAGCGTGAAAACTTATATGGTGATAAACTAACACTAAATTCTAATTGACTTGCATATTTTAGCCAAAAAATCTAGATCACTAATTTCACAAGCTAATGACTCTTCACAACCTAATAGATTATGTTTAAAATTAAATCGATTTCATTTCATCTAATCCATCAATTCATTTACACAATTCACAATATGCAACCTAAAAACACTATCATACAATACGCAAAATTCACACTCAAAGAAAAACACACAACCCTTCTCACACTTGAACAACACATTGTCCTTAATGTGAGAAAGAGACAACCAAATACACATGGAAGGAAGTAACATAAAATAACATAAAATAAAACAAAAAACTAAAGTTAAAAGCAAAACAGTTAGAAATAAAACCTTACGGTGATGCAGGGGGTGAATGTGTCAGACTAAGAACAAATATGTTGGACACCCGAGTTTATTCTCTTATCTAGGAATTGCTTAAAGAGAGTTAGAAAAATAGTGATCCCAAATCAATTCAAATTATTAATGTTTTATTTAAAATTAAAAAAACTCTAACTAAACAAAACTATTTCAATCGAACTATTGAACATGCTAATTTATGGTCATTAGCTTGACCTTACATCCTTGGAGGTGTCTTTAATTGTTCCAATAGAAGGAAATCACTTCCTTGTCCTAGAAAATCACTCCTCTGAGATATAGTTTGCAATGATGCCCGTTGACCTTAAAAGTTTCCTTATTACCATTTTTCAGTTTGAGGGCTCCATGATTGATAACTTGAATGACTATAAAAAGTCCACTACATCGAGATTTTAGTTTCCCTAGAAACAACCTCAATATTGAATTATATAGCATCACTACATCTCCTACCTTAAATTCCTTTTGCTTAAGATGAGAATCATGCCATTTCTTTACCTTTTCCTTGTAGAGTTTGGCATTTTCATACACATTGTAATGATACTCTTAAAGTTCGTCCAGTTGTAAAAGTCATTTGTTACCTGATTGCTTCCAATAAAAATTTAATGCTTTTATCACCCAGTATGCTCGATGTTCTAGTTCGACCGATAAATGAAAAGCTTTTCCATATACAAGCCTATAAGGAGTTGTTCCAATAGGTATCTTGAAAGCAGTCCTATAAGCCCATAAGGCATTATCTAACTTTATTGCCCAATCCTTTCTAGAGCTGTTCACTGTCTTTTCTAAAATTCGATTTAGATTCTTGGCTGACAACTTCCACTTGGTTGTTAGTCTGTGGATGATAAAGTGTAGCAACACGATAATGCATTCTATATCTTTTAAGGAGGGAATCAAAAGATTTGTTGTAGAAATGTGTACCTCCATCACTTATTATCATTTATGGCAAACTGATTAAATAACCATTTGATGAACTTTTGCACAACCTTTCCATCATTGGTTGGAGATGTCACTGCTTCAGCCCAATATGAGACATAATTCAATCCCGCTAAAATGTATATGTTCCCCATTGAGGACAGGAAAGGACCCATAAATTTGATGCCCCATACATCGAATACTTCCACTTATAAAATGTTGGATAAAGGCATCTCATCTCTTTTGGCGATGTTACCTATTCTTTGACATCAATTGCATTATGACACAAAAGTTTGAGCATCCTTAAATAGTTATGGCCAATCAAATTCACTCTCAAGTATCCAAGCTACCATTTTGTTAGCTCCATAATGACTAGCATATTGCCCTTCATGACATTGCTTTAAGATATCCAACATTTCTTCCTCTGGAACACATCGTTGCATTAACCCATCAGCACATGTTCTATATAAAATTGGCTCATCCCATATATATTGAGTACACTAATGTAGAAATCTCTTTCTTTGTTGATAAGAATAATCAGAAGGAAGCTTACCATTGGCAATGTAATTTATGATATCGGCAAACCATGGTGTAGTCAGACTTTTAAAAAACATCAAGGTTTCATCAGGAAAATTTTCATTAATATCTTCGGCTGGCTTACATTCCCCTTTTTCTAATCTTGATAAGTGGTCTGTAAGAGTAACACCCATCGAACGAGCCTTAGTTTCACATCCTTTTTGTTAAAAAGATATGTTAATGTTGCATGATCGATGAATACGATTACCCGTGATCCTAGGAGGTATGGTTGAAATTTATCATATGCGTACACTACTACGAGTAATTCCTTCTCTGTGGTGGTGTAATTAAGATAAGGTCCTGCAAGGGTCTCACTGGTATAGTAGATCATAAACAACTTTTTGTCTTTCCTTTGGCCCAATACATAACCTATAGCTTTTTCACTAGCATTTCACATAACTTCAAATGGAAGTATTCAATCTGGTGGTGATAGAATTGGTGTTAATGTTAGTGCCTCCCTTAGTTTGTTGAAGGGAGACATACACTTGTCACCAAACAGAAAAAGCCACATCCTTGACTAATAGGTTTGTCAAAGGTCTTGTAATTTACGAGAAGTCCTTGATAAGTCGACAATAAAATCCTGCATAACCTAAGAATTGTCAAACAACTTTTACATTACTTGGTGGTGGGAGTTTCTCTATAACTTTTGTTTTTGTTCTTTCTAGTTCAAATCCTTGGTGTTAGATTTTATACCCTAGCACTATCCCCTCTTATACCATAAAATGGCATTTATCCCAATTCAAAACTAAATGTGACTCTTCACATATTTGAAGCACTCTATCCAAATTGATTAAAAAAATTTAAAAAGAGTTTCCAAAGACTGAAAAATCATCCATGAGCACCTCTATTATATCTTCAATCATATTAGCGAAGATAGACATCATACATCTTTGAAATATAGCCAGGGCATTACATAGTCTAAAAGGCATCCGTCAATACACGAAGGTACTATAAAGGCAGGTGAATATGGTCTTTTCTTCATCATTAGGGTAGATGAAGATTTGGTTGTATCCTGAATATCGATCTAAGAAGCAACAAAACGAATGAACAACCACCCTTTCTATTATCTGGTCTATGAACGGGAGAGGAAAATGATCTTTTTAGTCACTGAGTTGAGTTTACGATAATCTATGCACACTTTCCATCCTGTGACCGTTCTTGTTGAAATTACTTCTTTACTCTCACTTTCTATTACCATCATTCTACCTTTTTAGGTACATATTATACTAGACTGACCCATTCATTATCACAGATGGGATAAATTATCCCTGCATCTAGGAGTTTGGTGATTTCGTTCTTGACCACCTCCTTCCTGTTAGGGTTCAACCTTCATTGATGCTCCCTCACCATTCTACATCCTTTCTCAAGGTTTATTCAGTGCATGCAAATATTTGGGCTTATACCTTGAATATCATAAATCTGTCATCTGCAACCTTCGTTCACTTTCGAACAATTTCTCCCACCTTACTTTCTTGTTTCTCATTCAGTTGATTGGAGATGATTATCGGTAACGTTTGACCTACACCTAGAAAGGTATACCCGAGATGTGTGGGCAAAGGTTTAAGCTCTCTAATGTGGGTGGTTTTTTTGTGGATGGTGGTATGGGTGCTTCGGTCCAGACTAATTTATCTTGATGTGTTTAAACATTCGAATCCTCCATCTCATCATCTCCTTTAGAATCAAAGTTTCTCATATCCATTATCTGTCTTTGCTTCCATTGATTGTACTTATCTGATGCACGTCTCAACTTGTTCTTGCAAATTTTGATCCATAATTTTAACCTTTGTGCACACACTGCTTGTTGTTAAATTCTTTAAAGCCTTACTTATATTGAATTCGATATGATCTTCGCCTATTTGAGGTGTTAATTTTCCTTCGTGAACATCAATTATAGCTTTCCTTGTATTTAAGAACGGTCGACCAAGAATCTATATACATTTCTTATCTTCTTCAAAATTGAGAACCACAATATCTACAGGAATAATGAGCTTGTCCACTTACATCAAAATGTATTCTACTATTCCAAATGGTCTTTTAATAGATTGATCAGCTAGTTGAATCAACATTGATGTTGGCTTGTATGATATCTCGCATTGGTTAGAGAGGAGAACGAAGTATGATTTATAATGGTATGGATACCTCTTCTCCATAGATGAGCTTTCCTGGGAGGAGGAAGAGCAAAATTGTGAGGGTTTTAGCCCGAGGGGTAACCCAAAGCGGACAATATCTATGGGTGGGTGGTTTGGGTTGTTACAAATGATATTAGAGTCAATTCTCGACCCGTTGTGCCAGTAAGGACACTGGGCCTTAAAGGGGGTGGATTGTGAGATCCCATATTGGCCAAAGAGGAGAAGGAAGTATGTCTTATAAAGGTATGGATACCTCTCCCTTATAGATACATTTTCTTGGGTGCGGAAAAAGCAAAAATATGAGGGTCTTGGCTCGAGGGGCAACCCAAAGAGGACAATATTTATGGGCAAGTGGATTGGGCTATTACAAATGGTATCAGAGCCAGTTCCTGACCCGTTGTGCCAGCGAGGATGCTAGGCCCTAAGGAGAGTGATTTATATTGTAAGATCCCAAATCAGCTAGAAAGGAGAACGAAGTACGCCTTATAAGGGTACGAATATCTCTTCCCTATAGACACATTTTCCCAGGTGTGGGAAGAGCAAAACCATGAGGAGCTTGGCCCAAGGGGCAACCTAAAGCAGATAATATCTATATGCAGGTGGTCTGGGCTGTTACAAATGGTATCAGAACCAGTTCCCAACTTACTGTGCTACGAATACCTCTTCCCTACAGACGTTTTTTTTTGGGTGTAGCAAGAGCAAAACTGTGAGGATCTTGGCCCAAGGGGCAACCCAAAGTGGAAAATATCTATGGGCAAGTGGTATGGGCTATTACAAATGGTATTAGAATCGATTCCCAACCTGCTGTGTTAGCGAGGATGTTAGGCCCTAATGGGGGTGAATAGTGAGATGCCACATCAGTTGGAGAGGAGAATGAAGTAAGCCTTAGAAGGGTATGGATACCTCTCTCCCTAAGACACGTTTAGGCCAACCCAAAGTGGACAATATTTGTGGGCAGGTGATCTGGGCTGTTGCAAATGGTATCAGAGCTGATTCCCACCGTTGTGCCAGAGAGGATACTAGGCCTTAAGAGGGGTGGATTGTGAGATCCTACATTAGTTGGAGAGGAGAACAAAGTATGCCTTATAAGGGTATCGATACCTCTCTCCCTAAGACACATTTTCTTAGGAGGGGGAAGAGCAAAACTGTAAGTGTCTTAGCCTGAGGGGCAATCCAAAGAGGACAATATCTATGGACAGGTGGTTTAGGATGTTACAAATGGTATTAGAGCCGGTTCCTAACCTGTTGTGCTAGGGAGGATGCTAGGCCCTAAGGTGGTGGATTGTAAGATCCCACATTTGTTGGAGAGGAGAACGAAATACGCCTTATCAGGGTATAGATAACTCTCCCCCTAAGATGCATTTTCCTGGGAGGAGGAAGAGTAAAATTGTGAGGGGCTTAGCCCGAGGGCCAACTCAAAGCATACAATATTTGTAGGCAAGTCGTCTGGGATGTTACAAATGGTATCACAGCCAATTTCCAACCTGTTATACTAGCGAGAACGCTGGGCCCTAAAGGGGGTGGGATTTTGATATCCCACATCAGTTGGAGAGAAGAACGAAGAATGCCTTATAAGGGTATGGATATCTCTTCCCCATAGACATGTTTTTCTGGGAGGAGGAAGAGCAAAACTGTGAGGGTCTTAGCTCGAGGGACAACCCAAAGTAGACAATATTTATGGGCGGGTGGTCTAGGTTGTTACAGCTTGACCTCACCCAACCCCAATTTCTTGAATATCAATAAAGGCATAAGATTAATACTTTCTCCTCAATCGCACAGGCACTTTGTGAATTCAAATTCACCAACCATACAGGGTATTGTGAAACTCCCTAGACCCTTCAATTTAGATGGCTTCTGGCTGGTGACTATGGAACTATAGGTGCTAGTTAGAGCTACTGTCTAGTTATCTTCCCAACTACGCTTCTTTGATAATATGTCCTTCAAAATTTTGGCGTATTTAGGCATGTATTCCAAAACCTATACAAATGAGAGATTTATCTATAACGTCTTTAATTTTTCAACTAATTTTGTAAATTGCACATCCAGTTTCTTTTGCAATCATTGAGAAAAAGGAATCTTGGGTTGATATGGTGTAAGGGCCACATAAGGAGGTTATTTTCTCATATTCACTTCTTTCTCCTTTTCTTAATCTTTCTTAACTTGAGGGAAGGGTGCCTCTATTATCTTTGTGGGTGGTTCAAGTTCCTTCCCACTTTAAAGTGTAATATCCTTCAGTTGCTCCCTCGATTTTGTTCCCAAAGTGCTAGGAAGAATTCTCACATTTTGTGTAGAGAAAGCATTTGACAATTAGGTTACTTTGACCTCTAGATTATGAATATAAGAGTCATAATTCTTTGTTACTTTTTCGAACCAACCTTTTAGACTCTTTTGTGCATTGTCTAGGGTTCCAAGCTTGTCTAAAATTTTGTCCAGTTTGGATTCCATTAAACTCGATTTATCTTGCTGGAAACTTGGTGGTCCTTAAGGTTTGAACTATCCTTTAACATTGTTTGACCAAGAGAAGTTTGGTTGATTTTTCCATGTAGGGTTGTATGTGTTGGAGTAGGGATTGTTTCCCCCTCCTCGACCGTATTAGGTTCCTATTTAGTTTACTTGCTCTAAGCCATTATCCTTTATCAAGAAGCAATCGACTGTATTATGATCCATCTACCTATAAAGCTCACAGTTCAACTAAACAAATTTTACTATACTTGAGGATGAAGCCTTCATATTGTTTAGCTGTCAAGATAAGTTATCAATTTTAGCCTGCATTTCTGTCATTTGATCGATAGCTATAACTCCTTTTTGCTCACAAAGATTTGTGGGTTGTCTACTCCACTCGTTCATCCAAAAGTAGCTATCACTCTCCATTTCTTATAACAACTCTTCTGCTTCATTAACCGTCTTCCTCATAAGTGATTCTCCTGAAGTCGCATCAATTGTGCCCCTCGTATATGGGGTTACTCCATTATGGAATGTTTGCAAAAGAAATTCCTTAGGTAGGTTATAGTGTGGACATTTTCTTTATAAGTCTCTATATTGCTCCCATGCTTCATAAATCGATTCCCCATCGCCCTGCTGAAAGTTTGTGATCTCTTTGATAATCTTCATAATCTTGGTAAGGGAAAAATACTTATCTAAAAAGGCACGAACTAATTGGTCCCAAGTGGTGAAATTATTTGGGTTGAGGGAATCGTACCAAGCTTTTGCTCTATCCCTTAAGGGAAAAGGGAAAAGTCTAATTCTAACAGCATCTTTCAACATTTGATGATAATGGAAGGTATCATGGATTTCAAGGAAATTGAAAATATGTGCATTCGGGTATTCATTCATTAATCCATAAAATTGCACATTTTGTTGAACCATGTTCAGGAGAGGTAGTTTGATTTCAAAGGAAGCCGCTTACATAGGTGGCCTAGCCACACCTTGATTGGCTACATTGAATCCCAAACTCATAAAGTCCATAAGGGTTCTTGGTTGATGCCCTGAGTCTTCTCCTCAATCCAACTCTTGTTGAACTCCTTTGCCATTGTTGTTTTTATGGTTTCTTCTTCTCCTTCACATCGAGCTCTTTTAATTGAACATTCAAAATGAGTGATGTCAAGCTTTACAGTTTTAGCTATACGACTCAAACTCCTTATAACTCTTATATTCATGTAATAGCACAAACAAACATGGAAAGAATGGGAAGAACAGAAAAAACTTAAAACTATGTGACTCGAACTCCTTGTAACTCTTATAGTCATGCAAAATCACGAACAAACACAGAAAGAATAGGAAGAGTAGAAAAACTTAAAACTAACTAAAACACCTTAGACTAAGAGAACTAAACTAATATTCACCCTCACCGGCAACCGTGCCAGAAACTTGATCATGTTGTTATATCTTGCCCTTAAATACCGCAAGCGCAAGAGTCGTGATTATAGTATAAGATGTGTCGATCCCACGAGGAGGGAACTAATCTAATCCTAAAATCTAAAGCCAGCAATATATGAAACTCAAAATAATGATGCAACGGAAAGTAATCATGAGAATTGAATTCAGACACTTAAATTAGAAATTAAACACGAAAGAATTAAAAATTGAGCAATATAAAATCACAATAGGAATTACCCTAAGGAATTTACCAATTATGAGAAAGGGGATTTTACTTATCATTAATGCTAACCTAGTTGATTATGTATTAATGGAGTGTCGGTTCTAGACTGTCGTAGGGACGATTACTCTCTCTCAAGTTATATCCATTAAACCCTAAATTATAAACCCTAAAGAGATTATGAAAATTGCAATCTCTCAATTCACAAATTATCTGAAACCTAGTTAGATCTAAAGCACTCTAATAAACTATTGGAACATCACACGAGATCTCTCTCTGCACAATTACCAATATGATTTATTACAATTTCTATTAAATCACCTAACTCTCATTAATCCGATTTAATCATTTTTCATTTAGTTCACCCTCTCAGTTTATTACCGAATTATGAATGAATGTAATTAAATCATGATTTTCATCTAAATAACGCAATCGACTAAATTATCATTAAATCAAAATAAAATCTCAAAGAAAATTTTAGAACATCATCAATATTCCAAATCCTATCATCATACTATCCATCTCAATTATATAAATCAACAAAATCGAAATGAAAAGGAAATACAACTTGGAATAGATGATGGAAGGTAGCGATGTCAAAAAACCTCCTGATCCGGAAAGCACGTCGAATCAGCTTCATCTTCCTCTTCTTCCTCTTCCATCTTCTGTTTCTCTCTCTTGGTATTCTCACTTTAGGGTTTCGATGGTGGTTGCTAGAAATTCTCTTCTCTGCCTCTTTATGTTGTTTTCATAATCCTTTATGTTTTAGGTAACCCTAGGTTTTTTAGGGTCTGATTGGTCCAAAAAATCCCTTGAAACAAGAAGTTCATGAGTGTTTGCACATCCGCTTGATATAGACCACAATCGTGGCTCACATCCAAACCTTCTTTCACGATCATGGCATGCAGGCCACGATCATGAGCCAAATCTGGGGCTTCTATCATGATCGTGGCATATAGGCCACGATTGTGGGCCAAACTTGGGGCTTCTGTCACGATTGTGGCATGATAAGCCACAATTGTGGGCCATTTTTTAGCCTGAATGTCTCCAAAACTCCTCCTTTCTTCGATGTTGACCTTGAAACATTAGCGAACATATCAAGTTACCTTAAAAACATAACTTTTAAGCTCAAAAGTTTGTACTATTAAAGCAGTTAAAATATAAATCGTTAACAAACTAACACAATTCTAACCTAAAAAGATACTAAATGATTAAATTAACAACTAAAAACATATCAAACTGTGACTTAAAACATGATGCAGTTTACACTTATCAACCATTAACAAAAAAAAAATTATATTGAATCGACAACTATTAAAGTCACAAAACAATTTAAGAACAAGTCCTAATCTAGAAATTTAAGACACCATAAACATAAAGAACATCTTCTAATCTATTTTACACATCAATTTTAATTAAAATAACAAAAGGGAAGAAAGAAAAACTTGATTTGGAATTGAATCTGGAAAGTTGGAAAACTCTAATGTACTTTTTGATCCTCCTTCTTTGATTCAATTTAGTAAGATGCTACTGCCTTTTTTCTTAGAATGTTCTATGTTCATTTATAGTAGCTGAGGGTCTTAGGGTTAATTATAAGGTTTAACCATATCATTTGGTTCTAAAAACACCCCGCAACTTTAAAACAGATGAAAATTCTTATAATGTCAAGATCATGACATTGAAGAAAAACCTTTTGTCATGATTGTGACATTGCATGCACGATCATGACTTGGAGAAAAACCTTTTGTCCCGATCGTGAAATTGCATGCATGATCATAACCCCTTCCATATAACCCATGCACATTCCAACTTCCTTCATTCTTCACTTATCCAATTTCCATCACTAACAAACACATCAAAATCAATCACCTCAATTTAAAAACACAAGATCCAACTCCAAAATCATGTTATAAACCACAAAACACTTTAAACATAAAAAAGCAATCACATTAATATAATTCTAGACCTAAACATGCAATAATCATTTAATAGACAACTATGAACACACTAAAAGACCTATCAAAACATAGTATAAACTATATGTATCACATAACATAGAGATTGAGAAATCTTGTGTATGAATATATCTACCATAACTTAAAGGAGTTGATTACAAACCTAGAGATAGGTCGATATAAATCCTCTAGAGTAGGATCAAACCTAATAACATAATTCAAAAATTGATAAAACAATCTTAGAAACTTTAACCTGAGAAATTCGGTTGATAAACTTAAGATTAGTTATTAGTGGTATCGAGTGAGTTATTGACATATGATAGGAATTTCCGTGGTCCAGTAATGAATCAAAATTGCAATATAAGATTAATTTTCTAATGATTTTAGGAAAAACTCCTAAAATGATTCTATAATAGTTTTCATTAGAATATCCCAACTTTTTTTAAAAAAAATAGGATGATGAATCCATCAAGGTCTAGAGCTTTGCGCTTATCCAGAGAGATTTGATGGCATTTTCAATTACAAAAGCTAAAAATGGTAAAAAAAAAGAGTTTCTTTGACATTAGCTTCTAAATTATGTTGAACAATATTCCCTAACAATCTAACAAAAGAAGAAGTAGTAAAAGGAGATCCTAGCAACTGAGAAAAATAATTTTTAACCTTACATAAGAATTCAAATTGAGTATGAAAGATTAATCCATTTGCTTCCAAAGAGACTATTTTGTTAGAGGAATTTTCGGTTAATACACATCTATAAAAGAATGAACTATTTTTATCTCCATATTGTACCCATTTGATTTTGGATCTTTGCTTCCATAGTGAATAATCAAAGTTGGCAGCCTAAATGAAGTTGCTCAAAGCTAGTTTTTCTAATCTTGGAAAGAGTAGTTATTGAGGTTGAGAAATAAATCAGTTTGAGCTTTCTCAAAGTTTAATTTTGCAATGTTCATGAGATGGTGGAGATTATCAACATTGGCTTTGTGAAAAACTTTGAGTTCATTGTGTTGCTTAGAAAATTAAAGCATTGAAATTGCTTGGTGCCGCTATAGTTGTAGCTAATTCCTTTCTTGACTGCTTCTTTAAAGCCTGGGATATTCATCAAGAAGTTGTTAAAGAGAAAAAGATGTCTAATCTAAGATTGGAGAGAGTTAAAATGGACTATAATTGGAGAGCAATCAGATATTCCAGTACTAAGAAAGAAATCACTTGATGAAGCAGCAGTTGAAGATTGGAAATGCCCTTATCTAGTTTTTGCCTCAAGAAAGCATTGCCCTTGTGTTTGTTACTTCAAGTAAAAACTTACCCCAACTAGGTAAATCAGTAACCTTAACATTGTTTAATAAATTTTAAAGATCATCAATTAGCGAATTTTTAGAATAATATTTCTTATTCTCATTAGATTGAATAATGGAGTTAAAGTCCCTAAGTAGTACCCAAAGAGTGTTGGTACCTTGTGAGATGATAGAGGGTTTGTTCCATAGTGATGTTCTTTGGAAGTTATAGTTATGAGAATATATAATGGAAATTTCCAGTTGTAAGTTTAAATCAAGAACTTTTACCTTCAATTGAACTAATTAATCACTCATAATTATGATGATTCGTTCCATTTTATAAGAGTTGTACAGGATCAAAATTCTCCCATTAGGGTGAAAAGTATGATTGGAAATGGCTTTCCTAGATAAAGGCAATATTGAAAGAATGTTGTAATGATTCTTCTTCAATCTAGTTTCCATAATTCCCAATAGGTTGATTTTATTTTTAGTAATGAAATTTTTGGTTGTTTGTTGCTTGATAGCGGCATACAAGCCTTTTTATATTACATGCTAAGATTGTCATGGTTTTGAAGTAGAAGAAGATAAGTTTTTCTTTCTGCTAGATTTCCTCCTTATGACAACTTGGAAATTCTCTTCTAGTGTTATCTCATTATTGATTGACAATTTTACTCTTTGCCAGACAAGGCATCCTTGCTAGCAATTGCTATTGGCATAGCAAGAATTAAGCTTTATCCATTAAGTTGTGGCTACAAGTTTGAGAAATTTTTGAGTTCACAGTTGTAATGATAATTTTTTTGTCTAAATCTTCAATAGATTTTCTACAAGATTGAGTAGTTATTGACTTCTACTTTGTGGGAGTAGAATTAATGATTTATAGGATTAGATTATAATTTAAAGGAATTAAATTACCATTCAAGGGTACAGATAGTTCGTCCTATTGATGTAAATGATATTCATCTTACTGGAGTTCCCAGTAGCAACCTGCTTCAAAAATTCTTCCTGCTGATTTCCAAATCTCTGTACATTTCAGAACAGGAGGCTTCCAAGCATATGTTATTTTATCATCATCCTTTACAAGCTATAGGTTTTCATTGAATTTCATTATGGAAACTTCCTCAGGCAGTTCTACAATGCATCAATAGCTACACAAATCCTATAAAAGTTAATCTATTTAGGTTCAATAACTTGATCAAGACATAACAGTCTTCTAATGGAGCTAGCAAGGTAACTTAGACCATCTGTTGTCCATTATTCAAGGGGAATATCATGGAACAAATCTATAAGTGTATATTGGTGAGCTTAATTTCTGCAAACTTTACTCCTAGTCTCTAAGGTTAAACCAGAAATGGTTTATTATTAATATGCTAAATTCCTTCTTTGATGACTTCTAAATTTGGGATAATTGAATTTAAAGAAGAATATGTCATCATTGCTCAAGATAATATGAAGGAGACTAAATTGCTTCAAGTTAGTCATCACCCAAATTTCCATCACTAGAAAAAGGAACTCTTTTTTCAAAGAAGAAGCCAACAATCGTTTTTTCAATTTTTGAACTCCTGCCTAAAGAATG
This sequence comes from Erythroxylum reticulatum, assembly GCA_025504915.1. Lineage (NCBI taxonomy): Eukaryota > Viridiplantae > Streptophyta > Magnoliopsida > Malpighiales > Erythroxylaceae > Erythroxylum > Erythroxylum reticulatum. Next base: position 22,733 of record JANSVA010099152.1, read on the forward strand.
GAGATAGGTGGGGAGAAACATATAACATTCAAAGTTGAGATTAGGAAGGCATAATGAAGTTTTGGATTTAAGATTGTAGTTTACAGCAACCTACCTACAAATGTGTTTGGTTAAAGGAGTTGTAGCAATAGTAGCATTTGATGCTGTGGAAGAAAGGGAGGTGGAACCAAGAGATAGGGGAAGGATAGGGGAAAATGGGATGATTTAAAGAGGGTTAATAAGAGTCAACCAAGGGTAAGAAAGGTTTTTAAGTTGAAATCATAGAAAATGCCTAATGATTAATTCAAGTGATTGGTGGATAAAATAGTTAGAGGGGGATGGAATGAAGTGAATCAAAATGCAGAGAAATGAAAGAAAGGAAGAGAGAAACCAAAGGTAAATAAAAGAGACGCAAACTAGATGAAGAACAGAAGTAGTAGCAAGCTAATACGAGGCAAGAAGGAAGAAGAAAGAGCTATTGAAGGAAGCTACATTACTTAGAAACAATCCAATCTCCTTACAGGAACAAAGATATAACTTACTAGAAACTTATAGTCTACTTATCGGAAGTAGGAACACTTACCAATATTAGATCACAACACTTAAAGGAAGGCATATTAGGGATAATATCCTACTTACAAATAGTTGATGAACTTTGCAATTGAATGAATAATGGAAAATATTGATTGATATGACAGATTTGTTGAATTATTTCTTGAATTTGCCACCTATTTGAGTTAAAAGTGATGAAATTGATTTTCTTAAGATTAAGAAAATGCTTAAGTGTGGTGAAATTTGATATATGCTAATTAACTTATGTTTTTAGCATGATTTTGAGAGCATTTTGCTTATTTTAAAATGTTTTCTATAGGATTTGGTGTTTAATTGTATTTTGTTTACAATCCATGTTTTATCTCTCCAATGAAGAATGAGTGAATTTGGATAAGTTTAAGCTAAGTTAGGGAAGTTTTGGCATGATTTTAGAGAAATATGGGTCCAACATAGACACTAACATGGTATGTCATGCAACATAGGTCAACAAGGACTCATATTCGCAATGATTTTTATATGAAATATGATTTTTTTTATAGATGTTAAAAACATAGGACCATTTTGATTTTGTGTTAAACCGGTGATAGTTAAGACACTTTGAAATTTTTTAAGGTTTTAGAAGAATAAAAAGGAAGTTTCTAGGAGGAGAAGCAAAAACATCATTGGGAAGACAGGTTAAAGTCTTTTGAGACGAGAATGAAACAATTTTATAAAGAAAACAAAGTATTTCCATCAAGATTCAAGTGAAGACATGATGATTTCATAATTCATTAGACTAATTTTTTAATACTCTTTCTTAGTTATTGTTAGTTTCTTTTACATTAGCAAAAACTAAATTTGTATAGATCTAGATGGGATGAACACAAAACTATGTGTTTGTATTTATTGTTTAATTTAGTAAATGACATATTTTTTAATACAAATTATTTATGATTATTTATTTATAATTGAATTAAGATAATCTAACAAATCAAGTTCATATTCATATAGAAGGATTAAGAAATCATATTTATATATAGCTTGTAGCATGAATGAGAAAAATTGCATGGAATCCTAGAGATAGGACCACATAAATCTTTTAGGTTAGATTGAAATATATCAAGGGAACTCATAAAATAAGTTAGCGTATTCTTAATGTTTTCAATTAGAAAGAGATTTTGATTAATCAACTTAAGAGTGGGGGGTGTACGTCTATAGAAAGAATATGGCCATAAACTTTAAAATTTCTACTACCCTAAAAAAATAGTTAATTATTGAATCATAATAATTTAATCATAGAAAGATTCTATATTTGGGTTTTATTTATCAATTGGTTGTTTCAATCTTGTATGCTACGTTATTTTTTATTTTATAATAGCTATTTTAGTTTATATAATCATTCCTTTTTAAATGAATCATGTTTTTGTTAGATTAGAAAATAGAAAGATGGTTATTAATTGTACTCATAGTCCTCATGAGTTCAACACTCATATTTAGCTAGACTATACTATAAGAATGATAGTTGCATTTTAGTATTGTTCATAAAGTACCAAAACCACTTTAAATCTCTTCAAATTTCTTCTTCCTAATCATAGGCTTATTAGCTTCCAAATATGCAACATGCTCGATTAGAATTGGGTTATTACCTTCCCCTTTCTCCTTGCATGACATAAGTCTCCAATAGATCATGTATAATTATTTCCTATATAGTATAACAAAATTCATTATTAACCACACACATATATATAAACAAATACCATCTTCATCAATGAGATGTCTCATGGCTTTAGATATGTTAAAATCCTACTTCATTGTCCTTTTCCTTAAGATTAATTTCCCATCATGCACAACTACAATAGCTTTAGCAATAGCTAAGAAAGGTCATCCTAACCTCTATATCATCCTTCATATCAACAATAAAAAAATTAAAAAGAAAGATAAATTTATTAGCCTTAACCAAAAAAAGATAATCTTCTCTAATTCCCTTAGGATACTTAAATTGACGTATCTGCCAAATGAATGCTTATCCTAATTGTCTTAGTTTCACTCGATAAAAAATTTCAAATATATCATATGGAATCAAGTTAATACGTGCTCCTAAATCCACTAATTCCCTTCTAATTAATGAATTACTAGTAATAAAAGGGATAGTAAAACTCTTTAGATTTTTTATTTTCTAGGATAGCTTATTTTGTAAGATGGTAGAGGAAATTGAAGTAACCATTAAAAACTCTTCATATCTCTTCCTGTTAAAAGTAAATACTTAAAGAACTTTTCAGATTTCGGCATCTATGTAAGAGTTTTAAAAAAGGAATATTAATATGTAATTTTTTTGAAAAACTCTAAAACTTACTAATTGATCTTCCTTCATATATTGCTCAAGTTCGAAAGTGTTGGAATTTTTTATTTGTATTCTTTGAAAACTTTCTTGTTTGGCTCCTCTTCCTTCTCTTTCTCCTTCTCTTTATTCTTCTTTTCTTACAAAGTAGCCTTTTCTTCTTTTCTTTCTCTTATTTTTTCAAATTCTAGCTCCCTTCCACTTCTAAAAAATACCACTTTCACTTACTCCCTTAGGTTTGGTTTAGTGTTACTAGAAAAAAGGACCTTATTTCCTTTTAAAGATAAGCTTAACAAGTTATTCAATCTGAGTTTATAAGTTATCAATGGAATCTTCTTCATTTTAAAGAAATTCCTAGTATTTTAGAAGCAATAATGAATTTTATCACAAGCTCCTCAAATTTGGCTACCTTTATTACTACTGTTGATGCTAAAATTTTAAGTGGAGGCCCTTATCCCTATTGTCCTTGATTATTTCATAAAAAATTAGGATGGTTTCTCTACCCCAGATTATAAGTATAACTATAAGGATTATTATGAACTGATTCCTTATAAAATTAGCTTTATTAATTGGCTTTTTCATATTGTAAAGTGCCTAACTTTTATGATTGGTTTGTCCACTATAACAAATATACAACTCATCATTTGCTTCAGCTAACTTGCCAAACTTATGTTATGTATCTTTTGGTTAAAGCTTTCAGCTTCATCTCTAATGTTGTCACCACATCAACAGTATGAACACTACCTAATTTTGGTTTTAGCCATAAATGCCTCAACTAATAGTTATTTATAGCTATATTCTCAATCAGCTCTTAAAATTCCTTAAAATTTTTAAAGATGATAGTCCTATCTAAAGATGCAAAAATCAACTACTTAGATGGATAATTTGATATATTATCAAATCTTAGCATTTATATTTCCAAATTGAATCTATGGTATGGTCAGTCACTCTCTCAATAAATACTTCGATATCTATCAAATATCATACATGTCTGACTCTCTAATTGTTGAAAAGAAAAGATGTCATTCCTAATCGTCTTACTTATATTATAGGAAAATATCTAGCTAAAATATTTTCAAAAAGACCATTCTAAATGCCAATAGATCTAGGAGGTAGGGAACCATGATTTAGTTATATCCTTTTTTGTAAAAGCTTAATCAAATAGCATCCTTTGAAGCTTCATTAATCTTAAAAATATCATAGATCACCAAAATATTGACAATATATGTATTTGAGTCCTCATCTAATAACCCATCAAATTGTACAAATTATTAAATCATATTAGTCATATTGGAATTGATCTTAAAATTATTGGCCTACACTATTGGCTTATGAAATTTAGTAAACAAACACAAGATCAAAAAATAAGTTTCTAAAATAAATAAATAAAAAAGAAAAGAATGTTGATTAGATTAAGAAAAATAAAAGTGCCAAAAACTTAATGTTCACAATATAAATAGTACTAAAGATCAACTAAGCAAGTGCTTCTATCACTCTTATAGTATACTTTATTATGTGTATCAATCAAACTAGGACTATGAGTACAAATAATAATTATATTTCTACTATATAATATAATAAAATGAATGATTGATTTAAACAAAGGGGAACAAAATGAAATTACCAATTTGAAGTAACAGACCAAAGTAATAAATAAGAATCATGCAATCAATTGATAAACAACATGTAAGTGTAAAATCCCCCTTAGAACCTTTATATGCTTAAATTTAACTTGATTAAATTATTAACCTTAGATTGTTAGACTGGTAGAAATTGTAAAGTTACGACCATATTGTTTCTCTAGGAATACAATCACATCCTTAAGTTGATTGGTTAAAAATTCTTTATAATCAAAACCCATAAGAACGCAATAACTTATTCTATAAATTTCTTTATTAGATGTGACTTTAATCCAAAAATTTTATGTGATCCTATCACTAAGATTCCATACAACTTTTATTATTCAATCTAAAATCAATATATTCTTATCCTTAAGTTGATTGGTTAAAAACTTTTTTAAATCAAAACCTTTAAGAAGGCATTAACTTGTTCTATGAATTTCATTGTTTGATGTAACTTTAGCCAAAAATTTGTGATCATATCACTAATATTCTATATAACACTTATTATTCATGCTAAGATCAATTTGTACATTTTATTTCTCAATCCTTATATAATGAAATCTAAAATTGAATTAAAATGATAGCAATTTCAATTCAGATATAAGAAGTAACAGTTAATAATTCAGTGACAATTTCGATCTTTCGTTAAATCAAAGAATAAATCTAAAAAAGTAGTTATTGAATTCATCCTCTCTAGATGTATCTTAATTTAGTTCATTATATGATAAAAAAATAATTTAGAAAGAACATAAAATAAAATAACTTAGGGTTAGTTTCCAATAAAAGCCCAAACTTTCATCAAATTTTCAATTATAGCCCGGACTTTAAAAAGTAGCAATAAAATGCCTAAACTTTCAATTTTTTTGAATTCTAGCCTAAACTTCAAAAGGTGGCAATATAATGCTTAAACTTTCAATTTTATTCAATTCACGTTACCTGTTATCCTCCCTCATCCCTTAACCTTCAGCCCTTTGTTTCTTGTTTGTTCTTCTAAAGCCCCAATCTACTCTTACATTATAGTGTACTGTACCAGTAAGCTCCTCATTTTTATTTCATTCTCCTTATATCTTTAATGTGAGTGTGTCGGGGATTTGTAATTTAAAAATCGAAGGGTGAGGGTGTCAAGAGATTAAATTGAAAACGAAGGGAAAAACTAAAATCAAAGCATAAGGTCATCAGGGCTATGTAATCTTATTTGGGCCATTTTTAAACAACGACGTCATTTCATTAATCTTTATTTGTTGTGTTAATTTTGGTTGACGTATATTAATAGTTAAGGTTTTTGAAACACATGGCAAACTACGTCAACAAACTTAACGGAAACACTAATGTTGGGCTAGAATTAAAATTTTTTGAAAGTTTAAGCATTTTATTGTTAATTTTTGAAGTTCCGATTAAAATTGAAAAAAATTAAAAGTTTGGGAATTTTATTGTTACTTTCTAAATTTCAGGCTATAATTGAAAATTTGACAAAAGTTTGGATTTTTTTAGGTAATTTGTGAGAACGAAGTACGCCTTATAAGAGTAAGGATACCTCTCCCTTATAGATACATTTTCCATGGCCTAATGCATCGAATCCCATCAGAACTTTGAGGTTAAATGTGCTTGGGTGAGAGTAGTACTAGGATGGGTGACCTCATGGGAAGGCCTTGGGGAAAAATAAAACTGTGAGGGCTTGGCTGGGCAAAGGCCCAAATCGGACAATATCTGTGAGCGAGTAATCTCTATTACAGGTGGTATTAGAGCCAGTTCTTGGGCCGGTTAGACCAGCAGGAGGCTAGGCCTCCCTTACAGATGCGTTTTATATGGCTTAATGCACCGGATCCCAACAGAACTCCTAGGTTAAATGTGATTGGGTGAGAGTAGTACTAGGATGGGTGACCTCCTGGGAAGGCCTCGGAAAAAGCAAAACCGTGAGGGCTTGGCTGGGCCAAGGCGAACAATATCTGTGAGCGGGTGATTTGGGCTATTACAAGTGGTATCAGAGCCAGTTCTCGGGCTGGTTGGATTGGTAAGAGGCTAGGCCTCCCTTACAGATGCGTTTTCCATGGCCTAATGCACCGGATCCCATCAGAACTCCGAGGTTAAATGGGCTTAGGTGAGAGTAGTACTAGGATGGGTGACCTCTTGGGAAGGCCTAAAAAAAAGCAAAACCGTGAGGGCTTGGCTGGGCCAAGGCCTAAGGCCCAAGGCGAACAATATCTGTGAGCGGGTGATTTGAGCTATTACAAGTGGTATCAGAGCCAATTCTCGGGCTGGTTGGATTGGTAGGAGGCTAGGCCTCCCTTACAGATGCGTTTTCCATGGCCTAATGCGTCGGATCCCATCAGAACTTCGAGGTTAAATACGCTTGGCTGAGAGTAGTAATAGGATGGGTGACCTCTTGAGAAGGCCTTAAGGAAAGCAAAACCGTGAGGGCTTGGCTAGACCAAGGCCCAAAGTGGACAATATCTGTGAGCGGGTGATCTGGGCTGTTATAGGTGGTATCAGAGTCGGTACCCGAACTGTTATGCTAGCTAGGCTGGACCCTAAAGAGGGCTGGGCCCTAAGGGGGTGGAAAGCGTGAGATCCCACATCGGTTAAAGAGGGGAACGAAGTACACTTTATAAGGGTACGGATACCTCTCCTTTATAGACGCATTTTCATGGCCTAATACATCGGATCCCATCAGAACTCCGAGGTTAAATATGCTTGTGTGAGAGTAGTACTAGGATGGGTGACTTCTTGGGAAGGCCTTGGGGAAAAGCAAAACTGTAAGGGCTTGGCTGAGCCAAGGCCCAAAGCGGACAATATCTGTGAGCGGGTGATCTGAGCTGTTACATAATTAACCCAATAACTTATTATTATGGATTCTAAAATTTTGATTTTCTTCATCTTATTGCAATGGAAATATCTTTCTTTCTAAGTTGCTTCTTTCTATGTCCAATTACTCTAGTTTAATTATTAAATGATAACTATTATCATAACAATTTTTATTCTCAAATATTTGACTCAAAAACAAAATATAGGTCAAATTAAGTGCTAAATCCTATAAAAATTATCAAAATAAAAGAAAGTTGCTCTTAAAATTGTATTTAAAATATGGTCTAACTAATATCAGCATAATAAATATTGATTAATTGATAATATCAAATAAGAATTTAAATTTTTAGATCAGGTCGATTAAGATTTTTTTTTAATTGCAAGCACAAGGTATAACTATTGCTAGCATGGGGAAGTAAAAGTCAGTACTAAAAAACTAAAAAACCTAGTACTTATCAATTTTCTATTATCTAGTCTAACAAATTATTGTGATGATGATTCATCATAATGAAAATTATAAAAATAGATTAAATTAAATTAATACAATTAACTAACTAGAACAAAGATTAAACTAAGAAACAATCAAAGAAGATAGTGGTAAAAAGCAAGCTCAAAATGTTCCACTCAAATCTGAAGAGGGTAAAGCTTTAGATATAGTTGAGGCCAAAGAAAACTTGTCGAAGCATAGAATAAACTATACCATTATCTACTAAATGAGAATTTGAGAAGAGAAGAGATAAGAACCCTAGAAAAAATTTAAAAGCTACAAAAGCACAATGCTTTATTAACAAATCGAATACTAGAATCATGCGGTTGGAGTAATGGGATAGATGTAATGTTTTCTTCTTCAAATCAATTCAAAGTAGAAGAAATATGAATAGAATTGTATGCTTAATTAATGAAAAAGGGGACAATGTCTAAGATCAAGAAGAACTAAAGAAACTTATCTTTCATCACTTCTCAAACCTGTTAGGAACTAATAGTTGTCACAACCCGGTACCACCTCGGGCCTATGACAACTGCAGCATACTCGGGCCAAGGATACTCGCAGTATCCTTAATCCGACTATGCAAGGCTTACTGAAATCTTTGTTTCTTTTTTTTTTATAGAAAAATTTGGGCAGCACAACAGCTGTATTTTAAAAAATCCCAAAACCTGCAAACGATTTTAAACACACTTCTATATCCACATCCAGCCACAACTTCAGGACTCTCTAGT
>JANSVA010099153.1:0-10666 GCA_025504915.1 Erythroxylum reticulatum
ATATAGCCATCTTAAAGACAAATGAGAAGAGTCTCATTTATTGGCTTCTTTATGATTGATTAAAGAATGAAGTGATATATTTGATGTAAATCTCTTCTTTCTTTTGATGTTACTAGAAATTGAGAAGAAGTGAGAAGGCTTTTTGTGCATTTTTGACTCTCTCTCTCCTATCTTGCATGATATAGTCAAAAATTGCATGAGAGGTGTCACATCATTGACTTCTTTCTTCTAAGGCAAAATCTCTTCAAGTTTTCTTCTCCTTCCCACCAAAGGATCTTATTAGCCAAATTGTCAAAGAAGAACAAGTGGTAGATCGGATTGGTTAAGGATACAATATTGAGAAGATGATATAATAACGAGAAGAGGATACTTAACTTTGGAGTGGATACATTACTAAGGATAGGATAGCACGATGAGGAGTTAAAGCTATAGCGAAGGAGTTGACAATAATTTTGGTGTTGTGTTTATGCAAAAGTTTATCCTTATACCGTATCATGTATGGATAGGCATGTTGATTTTGTTATATTGCTTCCGCTGCAAATTTAATTTCTAAAAAGTTTTGAAATCTACCGTTTTATCCAAATCATGCATTCTTTAGTTTTTCGATTCAAGAACTAGTATTATAGTTAGTTTTCTTATCCATGATTTCGGTTCCTATATGTAATGAATGGGTTGGCAATCATTTTTGTATACTGCATATTTTTATGTTATAGAAATATATACAGTGTATGTTTTGCTCTTTCGGTTGTCCATAGATTCTAAAGTTACCTTGTCAGTTTTGTTCATTTCGTTTGTAATAAGGAGGATGGCTTATCATCGTCATGTTTCCTCCTTAGTTTCATCTTTATGTTTTCTTTGATTATGTAATGTACAAAGTCATGTAATGTAACATACCATTACTCACGTTCAGGATAAAATAGCAAATGTAAGAGAGATTATTAAGATATTAGAAATGCATTTCATATTTATGTATTATATTATATACACATACACGTGAATATTGTATTTTGCACATGAAAATAATTGTACATTTATTCATTGATAATCCTGGGTATAATTGAATTATGATAAGATATTATTGAGAATTGTGAGATTGTTGAATTGAAAATTTATTTGAAGAGTGTATTTGTTAAATTTGACTTCTGGAGAATTTTTAAAATAATTTATGAAAAGGTTGAATATTGTTAGACTAGGAAATATGCCGCTTGGCGAGTAAATCGATGAATGGAGAATAGAAAAAAGAAAAAAAATGATATTGGAAAATCATGGTGATAATTGAAATGAAAAGATAAGAGTTAGGGAACTAGTCCAATAGGAACTAGTTAGTTGGGAAACTAACTAAGACCTTAAGAATAGGACAAGTGTCCAAGTTTAACGATAAGTTTCCTTGACTTTGAAAGACAAGTTACCGTGCTTATTTTCATCTTCTTCTTTGTAGCTTCTTCTTCAAAGTTTCCTCCTTTACACAGAGTTTTTCGTCAAAACTCCACCAAAGAAAAGTTTTGATTTCCATATACCTTTTTCTACTCCCAACTTTAGTTTTCTTCTTTTCACCATAAGAAAAACCGAAACTTGTTAACTTCTATAAGGGTGTACGTGAGTTGCTTGAAGCTTAGGAATTTTTGAATTTCTGGATATCTTGGAGCTATATCAAGTAAGTATCTTGATAATCCTTAAGATTTTTTGTTTTCTAAAACAAAAATAGTGATTAGTTTGATATTTCATAATCATAAGAAAACTGAACATTTGTATGGAAACCGTGTGTGGAGTGAAAATGTGCAATTTATGATTTTTTGGATCTAATGATTATTATATTATAAGTTAGCATAGAAATGATTTTTTGGAGTGATAGAACATAGAAACTGTGTATAACTAGGTGTAGAAATTTATTGAATAAAATAGAAACGAGAACACTACTTTCATTGCATATATATATATATATATGCATACATGAGTTTTGAGTGTTTTTAGAAAATGATAAAAGAATGAATTTAGAGTTGAAGAACAGTTGTAAGATGATGTTCTAAGATAAGAATAAATATTTTAAAATGACAGTTTGAGGAAGAAATGAAAAATAATCTGGATGTTGAATGTGCAGAAAAATGAGTGTAGCAAAAAATGTGAAACGCAGAACATGAAGAAGATGCATGACTGATATTTTGCCTTTGATGATTTTGGGTAAACTTATATATTTAGTTGTACTATGAATGAGTTCAATGAAAATTGAGTAGAAAGAGTAGAAATGAATTTAAAGTGTTGGATTTAATGAAAGAAGAGAAAAAAAAACGATGAACAAATGCAGAAAATGAAGAGATACGTGGATAAGTTTTTATTTTTGAAGTTAGATGTTAATTCTTGGTTTTAGATTTGTTTATGAATGTTTTAAGTTAAATGAGAGTCGAAAATGGGATTGAAATGATTTAGAGAAGTTGGTTTAAAAGAAAAGAAGGAAGAAGATAGGTTGCAGAGTGTCGGAACCATTTAAAGGAGCTTGATTGATAATATTGAGACGAAAATGATGAAGAAAAAGTTGAGAAGAAGGGGTAAAAGTGTGAAATGAAACTTCCATGATTAAACCGTATTAATTTAGGAAGATTTTGCCAAAATTTTCTTCATCAAAGTTTTATATCTTTCCTTTATCTTTTTAATGATTTAAAGTTTGAAATTTTTGGAATTCTGGATTGAAAGTTATGAGAGTTCGAAGTAAGAGTGTGTGACTTTCTCTATTATTCTTCTTCTCTCACGCCTGTGACTCCTCTCCTCACACCCATGATTCCCTCACACTCGTGACTCTTCTATCTCACACCCTCCCACACCTATGGTTCCCTCATACCCGTGACTCTCATCTCTCACACCAATGAGTGTAAATTGATGGATCATAACTTAATAATCACATTATCACACTATACTCTCAAACAAAATTTGATAACCAGAAAGATTTCATGGCGTAAATTTTGGTATTTCGACAATATTATTTTTTGTAGTAATCCAAATGAGATTATTTTTAATGCGGACTAATCTAGAGACATAAGGATACAAATGTTTTGAGGAAATCAAGTTTTAATTCGGTCTCTAATAATCTCAATTTCTGGATGAAAGTTAATTATAGGATACTGTTTCAGTATAAAAATTGACCGAAAATATTTGAAGTATATTTTTGTATTTCGAAACCAAATTGAATGATCTTGGTGTCATTAGAAACTAAAAAGATAGGAGAACAATTGTGTATAAGAAAGTGTTCTCAAATTCCTTCATTTTCCTTGTCAAAATGATCATGCAAAAGAGACTCAAGGATTTAGAATTCTTGAGATGTTGTAAGAGGAATTGAGAATTTGGATAATATTTGATGTTGTAATGTTGGAATAACATTAGTAAATGAAATTTTGATATTAAATTACCAAAGGCATGAGTTTAATGGGAATAAAGATATTCATATGTTTGAAGTTGTGATTCAAGAAGAGGAGTAATGAGTATCTAGTAAAAGTGAACGAGAAATGGGATATTATGAAAGCAAATAATGCTAAAAATGATAATGTGCATAAGATGTGAAATTTGATAATATACCGGGGATTGTCATGATCATGCATTGTACATATTCCATATACATATTTGTGCATAGGGGAATACTTATAATTGTGCAATTATTAATGTGTGTGCAACATGTGTAATCTATAATTTTGATGTGCAGGTCAAACATCTACATCCAAACATTTTCAAAATCATTAAAGCTAACGCTAATCTAGAGTGTACTGTGAGTAGACCTAGATGGTCTTATTTTATTGTTTGTTTTGTTTAATTTATGAATTAAGTGATCATAAATGAGATGCGAATGTGATTTGATTGTGTGATTCCAGAAAATGAAGGTCTGAGGTTTCTGATGCTTGAATGCAATATAGAAGTGCTACTTGTATGTGAACATGATGAAATAAGTGTTTCTAAATGTGATCTTTGAATGTTAAACCTAGTTCCGAAGAAACATATGAATATGCATATGAATGAAAAAATGTTATTCAACAATGATGTTGAATGCCGAACTTTGGGTCCGATGGAAAATGTGAATTGAATATGAATATGTAAACATGTGACTGATTGAGCATATGATATGTGATGCATTCCATTATATGAATGAAAGAAACATAAAGGTAGTTATGACCGGAGTAGCCACCGAAAAAAAGCTTAAAGATCAAATTGTAAAAAAAAAGAGCTTAAAGCTTAGAAAGTGTGTAAGAGGTATCCCTAACAGATAAGGGACAATTATTAATAAGCCCAATATCCATAATAGATACGAGACAGTTTAGGCACTCGTTCACAACAAAGTAATAAATAGAAAATGAGTCTTATATGCACTGCATATGTATGATACGAATGATTGTAATGCATTGAATGTAAAATGTGAAATGATCGATCAAGTGTATACGATTATGAGATAAATGATGTGAATTAAGTGTTATGTGACAGAGTGAGCCATCGAGGATGATCACTCACTGAGTTTGCAAAATTCTCTTAAAATTTGCAATATTTTTTAGGCTCAGAAGAGTTACCTCCTTGGGTAAACGGGAGCATAACCACTACATTCAAGTAAGAGGTAGAGGTCAGTATTAGTTTACATCTACATAGAATTTTCTAGTAATTTTTGTATTAAGGATAGTATTTTGAAATTATTGTACAATGTGTAAGCGAATGCATTTATATTGCAATGACATTATGATTGTGACTGTTTTGTATCTGAAATGGACCCTAGTGATTAATGAAATTCTGACAATCTGAAAAAATGTTGGTAACACTTGTAAATGAAAAATGTTTATGAAATAAAGTGGGCCTAATTTGATAATTGATTTCCACATATGTGTGCATTACTTTGAAAAAAAATTTGTAACGAGATTTTAATGACTGAGTGCGCTAGCATGCCACCTTTGCCAAGCACATACTTGGATATCTCTCAGGATGTCAGGTACGCATCTTATGAGAGTCAGGTGTTATATGTAATGATGAAGATGAAGAAGCCATGGATGAAGAAATGAAGAGGTAAGGTTTCAGTTTTGTTTAAACTGTATTGGCAAAGTTTCTGTTGTTAGGAAACCAAAGTGTTGGAATTTTATGTGGAAAATTTTTTAGTTTTATGACACAACAAGTTTTGGTTTTTATTAAAATAAGTGCTGGATTTTTTTTTTTATATGGACAAGTTTCGGTTTTGATGAAAAACAAGTTCTGGATTTTTTATTTTGTATGAAACATGTTTTGGTTTTGATGAAAAACTAGTACTAGAATTTTTGTTTTCTGAGTGACAAATTCGTTTTTATAAAAATCAAAACTTTGTTGTAAAAGAAAAGCCATTACACACTTTTTACCGAATGGGCCAAGTTATATGAGAGAAGAGTTCAAAGCGGAAGATCCAAGTCCAAGAAGAAATTGTTGGGCCTAAAAGCCTTGTAATTGTTTTTATGTTTCTAGGATGGACACTAGAAATTGGCTTACTAGTTCATATGATGAATGGATAAATAAATGAAAATAATATGTCATATTATGTGATTGCATGTCATTTAGAAAATTGTCAACCCTAGGCTTTGCCACGCATTCATTATGAATGATATATTTAATGAAAAATATAGGATGGATAATAAATTACATCTAGACAAGATGGTATTAATTAAAACTTAAAGCTCAAAAAGATTGAGTAGGAGAGGATGCTCATATGAGAGTCCATAGTCTCCATATGACGGCCCATTTGCATATGGTGAAGTGTTACTCCCCAATGGAGGGCATGAATCCTACATCTTGCATAGTTTGGGTCTCATTAAGGATAAGTCCATTTATTGGCAGCAAATGTGACCTCCCATCGAGGCATGGTTTGTAAGTACATTTAGTGAATGAGTCAAATGGTTACACACATAACATATTTTATCAATCACCTGCCCACCGTAGCTCTGCTGTTAATAGTGTGGACTAAATGATGATGCTTCTTTAAAAGTTAGGCATGAAGATGCTTGGTAGCTTTTTTTAGTGGGAGGGTCCCAGTTTATCTTTTAATGGATAAGATGACCCGTCGTCACTTAGTCCATTATAGATAAGAAAAATAACTATCATATAAAGTTTTAAATCTTTTAAGTTTTGTTAAATCTATCATTATGCATACATTCATTATGATTTTATACAAAGCTCTAACATTGTTATCTAGTATGCTCATTTTTTAATAATTTTTTTCAGACATAATCACCCCAAAATGAATCCACTCACCTTGCTTTTGACAAATAACAAATTAGAAAACGGAGGGACTTTTAATGAATGGAAACATAACCTTGACATTGTTCTTCAATATGAACAAATTTTATAGGTATTAATGAAAAATGAGCTTGCACCTCTTGGTGGAGATTCAACTCCTGAGCTAGTCCAACAACATAAGCGATGGCAGAGTGCTGATAAGACTAGTAAGTGTTATATTCGAGCTTCAGTTAGCAGCATGGTGCAAAAGAAAATTGCTTTTATGAAAATTGCTAGTGCAATGGTCCATCACCTACATGGGATGTTTGGTGTGAGGACCAGGTCTACAAGGGTAAAAGCTATCCAAACCTTACAATTTCAAACAAAAACTTAGTGAACTGGTGTGGGATTACATGCTTAAGGTAATCTCTGCAGTCATTGAGGCTGAGATGCTTGGGGAGGATATGGATGCGGACACGTAAATGATTATGATCATCAATAGCTTAAACTTTTCTTTTTAGTAATTTAGGTTGGACTACGAGCTTAACAACAAGGATTACACCTTGAGTGAGTCGATAAATACCCTTTAGAGTATGGAGGAGATATTAAATATCAAGGCTCATAGGCCAAAAGCTAATGTAGCATCTTCTTCTAAGTTTAAGGGTAACGACAAGAAAAAGAAGAAGGGTCCAATGAAAAAGAATGCCCAATAGGTGTCAAAGCCCAACTCATGAAAAAGAAGGCCAAACAGGGGTCAAAGCCCAACCCATGAAAAACAAGGCCGAAAAGAACATCAAGGGAAAATGTTTCCATTGTGATGAGATGGGCCAATGGAAAAGAAAATGTCAAGTATAACTTGAGTCTCTCAAAAGCAAACAAGGTATGGGTTTCCTAAGTTTATTAGGAACTAGAAATGTGGAAGATTTATTTGATTCTTGGATATTAGATTCAGGATCCACTAACCATGTTTGCAATTCTTTAGGAGGGTTTCAGTAAAGGAAAAGATTACCTAAAGGCCAATTTCAAGTCAAGATAGTAGATGGATCCTATATTTCAGTAGAATCAGTGGGAGTGGTTATCTTGGACTTTCCTAGTGGTCATAGGTTAAATTTGGAGGATGTTTATTACATGCCAACAATTGTAAGGAACATAATTTCTATTTCTTGTCTAATAAAATCTAGTTATTCCTTATATTTTTAAAATGTTGTTTCAATATATGATAATAACGATTCTATTTGAAATGAGATAATTAAACAGGGATTGTTCTTTATAGAAACTATGACAGACTCACTAAACACCACATAATTGATAAAATCAAGACAATCTAAAGTCTCGAGCATTAATTCCAAATATCTGTGGCACTTAAAAGTGGGTCATATCAATAAGAAAAGACTTGACAGGTTATAAAAGGGTGGGATTTTTATGGCCTTGGATAATGATCCATTACCCACCTGTGAATCTTGTATTAAAGGACAAATGACCAAAGCCTAATATCCTTCTAAAGGAAATAGCTCTAAATCCACGTTGGACCTAGTACATGCTAATGTGTGTGGGCCTATGAACGTATAAGCTAGAGGACGTTATGAATACTTTATAAGCTTTATAGATGATTACTCTAGACATGGCTATTTGTATTTGATCCACAAAAGAGTGAGTCTTTTGAAAAGTTCAAAAAGTTCAAAGCTGAAGACTAGAAGTAGCTAGGCAAGCCATTAAAACAAGTTCGATTAGATCGAGGGGGTGAGCATTTATCTGGAGAGTTCTAGTAATATTTAATTGAAAATCAAATAGTTTCCAACTTGTTAGGTGCTCGAACACCTTAACAGAATGGTATAGCTGAGAGGAGGACTCTATTGGAAACAGTAAGATCAACGATGTCCTACATTAGTCTTCCAAAATCATTTTAGGGATATGCCATACAAATGGCAACCTATCTTCTAAACTTTATTTCATCCAAATCAGTGCATAAAACACTCAGGGAGTTGTGGACTGGCCAAGTGCCTTAATTAAGGCACTTAAGGACTTGTGGCTGCCCAACCGATATTCTAAGGCCTGAATCCACAAAGATGGAACCAAGGATAAAAGTATGATGGTTTGTAAGATATCCTATAGGTACTTGAGGGTACTATTTTTACAGTCTTTAGGACAGAAAGGTATTTGTGTCAACAAATGCAACCTTCCTAGAGGAAGAGTTTGTGATAAATCGCAAAGGAAGAAGTGAAGGATTACTAAAGGAGTTAGTTATTTCATCTAAACCAATAGTTAATTTGGATATAGCAGAACAAAATGTCGAAATGGATTTATGAGTTGAATCGGAAGAGCAACCTTGTTGGCCCCCGATTTTTTTCTTTATGAATAAGCAGGATCAAATTAATTTTGGGGTCTTGTGAGATCAATTTATGTTGGAATTAATTAGCATGCTAATGTGAGTGAGATTATATGACATAGGTTAATTGAATTAAAGTGTTAGGGTGGTAAGATTGGACGAGGGGCAATGTTGGAACATCACTTAAGTTGTAAATTCTTAAGGCATTAAAGGAAGGGTAAAATGGGAAGAAAGAAGTGTTGTTTTCTTCCTAAAGAGGGGGAAAAACGAAAATGGGAAAGAAGGAAGTGAAATAACAAATTAGAGAGAGAGAGAAGAGAGATTTTGATGGTTGAGATGAAAGAAGAGAGTTGAGCTATTGTTTCATCTTTTCTAAACCTTCTAGAGAGATTTTAAGGTTATGGAAGAAGGGGAAAAGGTAGAGGAAGAAAAGATCTTTCTTTTGAACTAAACATCTTTTCATTTAGTGAAGATTTAAGGTAAGAGCATTTTTAATACTTTGGGTTTTTGAAGGGTTTTGTTTTATGAAACTTAAGAAATGCATAGGTTTAAGTACTTTAGAATCAATTTTAGTAAATGTACTATATGGATATCTAATTTTGCAACTCCTTTTGAACTTGGGATTTTTGTTTGTGAAAAGGGAATCAAGAAAGACAAGAGGAGTGAGAGGAGAGGCACATTCAAACAAGTTATAATCAAGGAATTCAAGGTGGGTTACATTTTTATAATTGAATAATAAGCCATTAATGTTTCTTTCAAGAAAAGAAAAATAAATGTTTTTAACTACTTTTAAAATGTGCATTCATTGTTCCTTAAATGATTTAACAAAGTGTTATATTTGTGTGTATGAAGTTTATGGATAAACAATGCAACAAAAATGGAAATGATTTTTAAAGGATATAAAGTTTATGAAGTTATGTTTCGAAAATATGCCATTTGGGCAACAAGTTTTCAAGATGTGAGATTCATAATTATGTGGAATTGTGGTGGTCCCCTAAGTATGTCAAGTGCACTTTGATCAAAGCCTTCTCTCGCCTGCCTGCTAGTGGTATGGAGCTCCTTTATGGACTCCCCTAAGTTCACGGCTACACAAGACTCTTATGGGAATTTTGTAGTATGTTCTGTTTTGGATCTACCCAAACCATTATGATGTGCTTACATGATTACATGTGTTGACAATTTTAATGGTTGTTTGACTTATGCAAGTTGAGAAATTTATGTTGTATGCATTTTCATGAAAATTTATTATAATCATGAGGGTTTTCAAGGGTTTTTGCTTATTATCGATTATAAAACCGTTATCGACAAGCTTTAAGCTCGCCTCCATTCCTGCCCATCTACAGGCGATGAATAAGATATCGAGTGATCGAGTCAAGAGTCAAGGCATCACTGTAATTTGCATATTTTGTTCTTTTGAAGTTAGATCATGTAAAACAAGGCTTTAGTCACATTTTGAGAAATTATTATTCTTGTATAGTTGGTATTTTTGGATTGTGATGTAAGGAGGCTTGAAATGCCCACTAAGGCATTGTAAAAACTTTATTATTTTGATGTTAATGATGTGTGAATTGTGCATGGATGATGTGAGTTGAAATTAGATATATGTGAAGAAGGAATCAACTTGAGTTGATGATTTTGGAACATAAATCATTGATATATATATATATATACGTATGTATAATTGTGATACTATGGAAAGGAAGATAGGAATTATAACTGATCATACGTAGTTGAAGGTGATGAGACAAATGAGTTGGGATTTGAGAGTTTAATGAAATCATTTTGGTAGCTAAATGGTTATGATGAGAACATTTCAAGTTTTATAGTGCAAAATTTCAAGTCTTTCGTAAGGGAAAAATTCGTGTTCTAGCTTTAGGGAAAAATCTGGATTGATCTAGAATGAATTTGACAAGTTATCTTCATGGAAGTCGTAGCTTATCTTTCTAGCTTTCCAATGCTATAAAGTATGAAATTTTTAGATATTGGAGTCAAAAGTTATGATCCTTATAAGTGAAGATGCTCAAGAGTATAGGACGCTTCATCCGGTGAAGACGTATCATCTGGTGATGACGTGTCCTTTAGTGAGGACGCATCGTCTGGTGAAGACATATCGTTTGCTGATTACATATCAACTGGTGATGA
>JANSVA010099213.1:0-10665 GCA_025504915.1 Erythroxylum reticulatum
TATATTACTTACAAAAGAATCTTGGTACCTTTTGACTAGATATATAATGCTCACACAAATAAAACCAAACTCTTTTGACTAGATAATAATAAATATTTTCATTACAAATCTGTAACTGAAGAAGATAAAGTTACATGTAAATACACTTGCTTTCCAGTGCACTATATTTACATAACTCCAACAGAAGAGTTATAGATACTTCTCCCTCATGGCTTCCAAGGGCTCCCGCGTGGCCTCTTCAATGAAATGATTTCTCCATAGAACTTTAACTAGCGGAACTGTCTTATTCCTCAGGACCTTTTCCTTGGTGTCCAAAATCTCCACTGGAATCATGTCATAACTCATATCATCTCTTAACTAATCCTCAGTGGTCTGAATGATGTGAGAGGGATCTGATCTATATTTCCTCAACATGAAAACATGAAGGACATCATGAATCTGTGATAATCCTAGCAACAACACCAATTTATAGGCTAGTGGTCCAATCCTCTCAATAATTTCATAATGCCCCACATATCTTGGGCTTAACTTGCCCTTCTTGCCAAATCTCATGCCTCCTTTTGAAGGAGATGTCTGAAGGAAGACTTTCTCTCTAACTTTATACTCCATTTCCTTTCGGGGTGCATCAGTATAATTTTTCATTATATCCTGAGCCGTTTTAAGCCGTTGCTTAACTAAGTTGACCTTGTCCATTATTATTTGACGTAACTCTGGCCCTATTAGTTTCCTTTCTCCTTCTTCATCCCAACATATCATAGTTCTACATCTCCTTCCATATAGTGCTTCATAAGAAGCCATCTGAATATTCGAGTGGTATGAATTATTGTAAGCAAATTCAACCATTGACAAATGTTTATCCGAAGCTCCTTTGAAATCCATCACACATGCCCTGAGCATTCCCTCAAGGGTCCAAATGGTCCTCTCAGATTGACCATCTATATGGGGATGAAAAGTCATGCTAAAATTGAACCTGGTCCCCAGAGCCTCTTGTAGACTTCCCCAGAATCTGGAATCCTATATAATCTTACTATCTTATTAATATACTTCTTCACTAGTATATGTAGAGAATCAGTCTGTTTAATTTCCAGAAAGTGGGTTGACTTTGTCAAATGATCCACAATAACCCATATGGCATAATGCTTCCTACTAGTCTTGGGCAAACCCATCAGAAAATCCATGGTTACCCGTTGCCATATCCGCTCAGGAATGCACAATGGCCTTAACTTGCCTGAAGGTACCTAGTGTTTAGCCTTGACTTGTTGACACATTAGACACTTGCTCACATATTCTACTACATCTCTCTTCATACCTTTTCACCAGAAATGCTCTTTCAGATCTCTGTACATCCTTGTGCTACCTGGGTGCATGGAATAAGGTGCATTATATGCCTTATCCAGTATCTCATCCCTCACCTCCTTGACATTTGGAATCCAAAGTTTGTTCCCTATAACCATAAGTCCATCATCCCTCACTATCACTTCAGATTTCTTGCCATTCTAAATGTCGCCTCAGAGCTTACTCAATTCTACATCCTATACTTGTAACTTCTTAACTTTCTCCCTAAGTATCAGTCTCACTCTGAAATTTGTAATAATGCAATCTGGTTC
Organism: Erythroxylum reticulatum; assembly: GCA_025504915.1. Taxonomy (NCBI): domain Eukaryota; kingdom Viridiplantae; phylum Streptophyta; class Magnoliopsida; order Malpighiales; family Erythroxylaceae; genus Erythroxylum; species Erythroxylum reticulatum. The sequence goes on from JANSVA010099213.1 coordinate 1,608, forward strand.
CTCCTTTTTCAAGCTTATCCTAAGCTTAACCATTTCTTCCAATAATGGCAAACAAACTGTTTGAATAGGAGCTATAGAGGATTTACTACTTAGGGCATCTGCTACCACATTCGCCTTCCCTAGATGGTATTCAATCAACAGGTCATAATCTTTGAACAACTTTAACCACCTTCTCTGTCTCAAATTCGGTTCCTTTTGACTTAATAAATACTTGTGAATTTTATGATCTGTAAAATCTTCGTCTGAACTCTATACAAATAATGTCTCTAAATCTTCAAGGCAAAAATTACTGCTACCAATTACAAATGATGGGTTAGATAATTCAGCTTAGATGGCTTCAGTTGACGCGAGGCATAAGCTATGAATTTTTCTCCTTGCATCAACACACAAACCAAACCTTTTCTTAAAGCATCATTGTAAACTGTATAATGCTCATCTCCTGTAGGCAAAGTTAGAATTGGAGCATTTGTTAATCTATGCTTAAGCTCCTCAAAACTCTTATGACATTCATCAGTCTAGATAAACTTCTAATTCTTCCTCAATAACTTGTTCATCAGAGCCGCTATTATAGAGAATCCTTCCACAAACCTCCTATAATAGCTCACCAGACCCAAAAAACTTCTCACTTCTGTCATTATCTTGGTTGTATGCTAATTCACCACTTGTTCAATTTTCCTCGAATCAATTTGTACCACATCTTTTGATATCACATGTCTAAGGAAAATCACTTTGTGAAGTTAGAATTCACATTTGCTGAATTTTCCATAAAGTTCTTTCTCCCTTAATGTCTGCAAGATTATCTTGAGATGTCCCTCATGTTCCTCTTTACTCTTGAAATAGACAAAAATGTAATCAATAAACACTATAACAAATCGATCTAAATGCTCCTTAAAGACTCTATTCATAAGATCCATCAATGCAGCTGGAGCATTTTTCAGTCTGAATGGCATGACTAGGAACTCGTAATGCCTATAGGGAGTCCTAAAGGTTGTCTTGCTTACATCAGACTCCTTGATTCTAAGCTGATGATAGCCTGACCTCAGATCAATCTTGGAAAAGACTTTTGCTCCCTACAGCTGGTCAAACAGATCATCAATTAGGGGTAAAGGATACTTGCTCTTAATAGTCACTTTGTTAAATCTCTGACAATCAATGTACATGTGCCATGTTCCATCCTTCTTCTTAACAAATAGAACTGGCGCTCCCTATGGTGATGAACTCAGTCTTATGTACCCCTTCTTTAGCAGTTCCTCTAACTATTCCTTAAGCTCCTATAGTTCAGCTAGATCCATTCTATAGGGTGGTATAAAAATGGGTGTAGTTCTGAGAATCAAGTCGATGGAAAACTCGATTTCCCTCACTGGTGGGAAACTAGGTAGGTCCTCTAAAAATACGTCTGGGAATTCCCTCACAACTGGAATATCCTCTAACCTCCCTTCATTCACATCAATGTTCACAACATATTCCAAGAAGGCTTCACACCCCTTTCCCATCATCCTGTCAGCTAGCAAAGTCGAAATAATTCCTGGTGATGGTGTTTTGCTCTCCCTTCTGAAAATCACCATCTCTCTATTGCCCAAGTCAAATTCCACCTCCTTGAGGCTAATTTAACTTCTCATGATACTTCTCTATGGCATCCATTTTAAGTATAACATCTAAGCCTTGTAGGTCTAGAGGTAGTAAATCGACTACCAGTCTAGCACCATCAATGAAAAGCTCACAACTTCTATATACTTGATTTATTATCACATTCCTCCCTAAAGGAGTACTAACAATCAAAGAGCTATCCAAAGGTACTGAATTCACACCATGAAATGCCATGTTTGCAAAAACAAATGAATGCGTGGAGCCAGAATCAATCAATGCATATGCAACAGAATTGAATAATTAAGCCATACCTGTGATAACTTCAGATGAGGTCGTAGCTTCCTCTCTAGTCATGGCGAATACCCTTGCCTAAGCCTGACCCCTAGGCCTTCCTGGAGAAATAGCCTTCCTTGCAACTCCAGAACTGCCTACCTCAGCGACTAGTCTGGTTCCCATTATTTCTGCTCTCCTTGGGGATTACACCTGCGACCCTTCTTGACTTGTTACTTTGGGACATTCCCTAATCATGTGTCCCTTATCTCTGCATTAGAAGCATGCTTTAAGTAACTTGAAGCACTCTCCCCTGTGAAGCTTCCCACAATGCTCACATTGGGGGTTCATGTTCTTGCTCCTCTCTACCCTGCTATTGCCCCCTGCAGTTGAGACTTGCACTAAAGCTGCCCTTGGTTGCTTGTTCCTAACTGAGGCACTACTTCCCACCTCACTTTGTGTGTGGAACCTCTTCATACCCCTCCTAGGTGTTGGAGCACTCACCCATTTCTTGGAAAACTGCTCTTGGTTCTTCCTTTTGCTGCTCACTTTATGCTTTATATTCTCTAGTTTTTCAGCCTGGAGTGCATCATTTACCAGCTACTGGTAGTCACAGAAATTGTGGATCAAGACTTTCTCCTTGATCCCCAAATGGAGACCTCCCTCAAACTTGCAACACTTTTCCTCCTCATTCGCCACAATATTGGTCGTATATCAGGAAAGCTGAGTGAACTTCAGCTCATACTCACTTACACTCATATCCCTCTGTGTGAAATTTAAGAAATTCCTGTCCTTCTCTTGTACATAAACCCTGAAGAGGTACTTCTTCCTAAACACTTCTAAAAAATCTCTCCATGACAACACAAAAGGCATAACCTAACTGTGGGGCATTGATTCCCACCAATGAAGTGCATCCTTTTGCAGCAAGCTAACTGTATAATCCAGCTTTTCTTCATCAAAGCACTTCATCTAAAGCAGGACTCTCTCGGTTCTCTTCATCCATACTTCAGCCTCTTTCGAATTTAGAGTACCATTAAAATCTATAGCTCCATACTTGTAGAGCTTATCATACTACCCACTTCTCTCTGCTAGAGCTTGTCCGACACTTGAGACCCTCTACCCACGGCATAAGTGAAAGCCTAGGCAAAGGCTTGAAAGAACCATGGATCTAGAGGGTTTACTTGAGGCATAGGATGAGGCGGTGGCACTTCATGATGCACACTAGGTGCCTCAGAATCTAGAGTAGAGTGTGTTCCCATGGCTTGTGGAACATAAGATTCATCGGTGCTCTGTTGGCGAGAGTGAGATTGAGTCATAACTCCTCGAATTCTCTTTCGAGGCAACATTTTCACTCTTTCAATTTAAAAACCTTTAAAAATCATTAATTCATGTAAAACAATTTCAAATAATGTAAAACAATTCAAATCATATAAACACAATTTTGAATCATGTGAAACAATTTAAAATAATGCAAGTTATTCATTTAAAACAACGTATGTGCACTTCATGTCTTAAACTACCCATTTTATGCCTAAAGCTACTTCTAAACCTAGTACAACACCTAGACCTAAACCTAGTCACTCTAATACCATAAGATGTTGGACCCTAATTTTCAGAGCCTAACAAGATGGAGTCATAAACCATTAGCATATTACCCTGTAGGGTTATTTCAATGAACCCTCATTAGCCAACATCCCATAAGGGTGGTGTGCCTACACTAGTCAATCACCAAAATCGTAATCTTATTGATTCAAACATGATTTTATTATCAATCATGTTGAAGAGATACAAATACACATTAGGAATCTATACAAAGATACATTAGGTAGCTATTGGTTCAAAACTCACTTCATTTGGAGGTCAGTCGAAGAAGTTATGGTGAAAAGAATCAAACATGATTTTGCCCTCAATCATAGTGTACCTATTTTAGGACAATTGACATAACTTTCACTAGAGATATCAGATTTAGATTGTCTTAGGATAGTTTCAAAGAGGATTTATGGATTTAAATCTTTTATGAAGACCTAGAAGAGAGATTTTTCCATCTAAAGGGTCCAAAATGAATCATATGAAGGTTTAGTCAATGATGCATCAGACGATGGCTTGGTCAATGATGCAGTAGACAAAGGCTTGGTCATTGGTTAAAGAGGAATCAGACGAAGGCTTGGTTAATGATGCATCAAAAAAAGGCTTGGTCAATGATGCATTAGATGATGGTTCAGTCAAAGCTAAATCAGATGATGTTTTAGTCAAAGCTTAATCAAACTATGGATCAGTTAAAGCTAAATTAGATGATGGTTCAGTTAAAGCTAAATTAGACGATGGATTCAGTCAAAGTTGAATTAGATGATGGTTCAGTCAAAGCCGAACCAGACGATGGTTTAGTAAAAGTTGAACGAGGTGATGGATTCAGTCAAAGTGAATTAGACGATGGATTCAGTCAAAGCTGGACCAGACGATGAATTCAGTCAAAGCTGAATCAGACGATGGTTCAATTAAAGATGTATCAGATGATGGATTCAGTCAAACTAAATCATATGATAGATTCCATCAAAACTGAATTAGACGATAGTTCAATCAAAGATGAGTCAGATGATGGATGCAGTCAAGCTAAATCAGGCTGAATTAGGTAATGATTCAGTCAAAGCTGAACCAGACAATGGATTTAATCAAGCTTACTCTGACGATGGGGTTTCTACAAAGTCTTCCTCACATCACCTAAAGTTCTGAAACATTAGCTATACTCTCTAAAGTGTCTCTAATGGTTCCTACATCCATTCTAACATCACTTTCACTCATACTCTTCCCAAATTTGCTTCTTTAGATGCCATACCACTCCTTAAACATTTAGTTACCAATTTGGTTGTATTAAACTCCCAAATCTCAACTCAAATGACTCATTCTTATCATAGTTGTTATGTATAAACATCCTATGCAGTATCACCCCTTATAATGGTCATATCTCTCAACACCGATATTGAAAAATTCCATTCTTTATACCATTGGAAAGCAAGAAAGACAAGCTACACATTTTAAGAAGAAAATTTTATCCAATTCATCCTAGATTAATGCAGTTTTCTCCTGAAGTCAGAACATAATTTCTATACCTATGAAAAACTTGAAAAATATAATGAAAAGACTTTGATAGTCACGGAAAAAACGTTAATATATTTTATTAATATCAAAATATAAGAGTTTTAAAAAGATTTAGTGAGCATTTCGAGTCAAAATACATCATAATCCAAAAATACAAAATTTACATAAACTAGATTTGCTTAAAAAGTCAGCTAAAGTCTTGTTTTACAAAATTAGCTTAAAATAATAAAACATTGCAAAAGTGGAGTGATGCCCTGATTATTGGTTACTCGATCTCATGCTCTCTACCTAAAGATGGTATGGAAATAGAGGGGTGAGCTTAAAGCTCATGGGTAACAGTTTTATAAGCGGTAGCAAGCAAAAACCATTTTAAAACTCACATTGAATCAAGACATATATATTTCCCAACTCTCAATTTATCAACAATTTATAAGCAAATTAATTCATGCATTATCAAACTTGCCAACACATTTGAACACATAAGCACATCAGAATAGTTTAGGTGGATCTAAAGCAGAACGTACTACATATTTCCCATAAGGGTCCTGTGTAGCCTTGAACAGAACATACCAATGCAATCCCACATAATGGTTTTGTGTTGCCATGAATTTAGGGGCGTCCATGAAGGAGCTCCATGCCACTAGCAGGCAGGCAGGAGAAACCTTTTGTCAAAGTGTACTTGACTTAACTTAGGGGACCACCACAAATCCACATAATCATACATTTCATAACTTGTAAACATATTGCCCATGATGGCACTTTTTCGAAACTTGATTTCATAAACTTGATATCCTTTCAAAAATCATTTTCATTTCATAATTCAAATCACACTTCATATACAAAACATGTAGCACATTCTCAAAGCATTCAAAGAGAAAAAATGCACATTTAAAAAGTAGTTGAAATCATTTATTTCCATTTCTTGAAAGAGGCATTAATGGCTTATTACTTAATTACAAAAAGGTGACACACCTTGAATCCCTTGCTTATAACTTGCTCAAGCGTGCCCCTCCTCTTGCTCCTCTTATCTTTCTTGATTCCCTTTTCATAGGTAAAAATCCTAACTTCAGTAGGGTGGAAAAATTGAAAAACCCATGCATTTCCTAAGCTTCATGAACCAAAACCCTTCCATAAATCCAAAGGATTAGGTAAAACCTTACCTTGAATCTTCACCAAAAGAAGAGATTATTTGCCCAAATGGAAGCTCTTATCTTCCTCTATGTTTTCCCCTTCTTGCTCAACCTAAAAATCTCTCAAGAAAACTTAGAAAAGATGAAACCCTAGCTCAACTCTCTTCTTTTCTCTCAAACCACTGAAACCCTCTTCTTACTCTTCTCTATTTTCGTTTTTCTTCCTTATCAAAAGCAAGACCACTCTTCTTTTTCCCATTCTAACCTTAATGAAGGTAAAATGTCCACTATGCCCTTCCTTTAATGCCTGATTGTTTTTAACCTTAAGTAAGCTACCTAAAATACCCTTTTATGCATTATTACTATTTTTAATTTAACTATCCCATGCAATAAATTCTACTAACATAGACATTAAAAAAATTAACACCTAAAAATTCACCTATTGTAACCTCATAATTCATTTAAATTATGCTTAATTAAAGAAAAAAAATTTGGGACCAACATATGGGCCGGACAACCATTGCACAGTAGAATACTTCTTGTTAGGAGCTACTAGCACATAACAGGTAAATTGCTTGGGACAACCACATCGAGGTAACAGTCTATACTCTAACACTTATAATCTAGGGTAGAAAAACCACCCATATTTTTCTTGGAGTATTAACAATGCAGGTGGTCAAGCAAAATCCCAAGGACCACCCAGATTTCAACAAGACTGTCTTGGATATTTAGAGAGCAAAATGGAAATGTTAATAGACATATTAGGGTCTAAATTCTTAAGCTAAGAGGAAAGTTAAAGAAGGTAGGAAGAGAATTAGAAATGGATGTTTGCGAGCCAGGATGCCAAATTTGACCAAATTTTGAAGAACCATGCTTCCTTCATCCACAATTTAGAGGTTCAGGTAGGTTAACTTGCTAGTACTTTATCTTTTAGAAATACAGGTAGCCTACCAGGCAATACTGAAACTAACCCAAAAGAATTACTCAGGGCAATCACACTTTGGAATGGCAAGCAACTGGAGGAGCCAAGTGTGAAAAAGGAGAGTCAAATAAAGGAGACCCAAAAGAACAACTCAAAGCAATCACACTTCGAAGTTGCAAGAAACTAGAGGAGCCAAGTGTGAAAATGGAGGGTCAAACGAAGGAGAAAGGCAAAGAAATAAAAGAAGAGAAAGTAGAAGAGAGCCCATATGTTCCACCACTACCTATACGTTGGACCCCAATTTTGGAGCACAATATTAAGATCTTCAACTTCAGAATAGATTTTGGGGGAACTTTAAACTAGAATTACAATTTGACTTCGGTAGAACATTTGTTCCCCATCGTCTCAAGTTTGTAATGACACTAAAAGCGTTCAATTTGGTTTAGAATTCTAAGAGTTAGGGCCCAAACCTTTTAATACTGTTATTTAACTGGGATAGTACACTCTACCCAAATTCTATCCAGAAATTGTAAGTCTTAACGACTTAGTTAAAATACTATTCCTTTAGATCATTTATAGCTCTATGTCTCTAGTTTATTTTGAAGCAAGAATCATCTCATTTAGAGGTCAGATGACGCAGTTATGGCCGAAGGAAATCAAATAAGGTTTTGTCCTCAATCATATTGAACCTAGTTCGAGACAATTGGCATAACTTTCTATATGGATATCAGATTAAGGTGTTTTTTAGACAGATTAAAAGAAGACTTCAAGATCTAAAACTTCACGAAGACCTTGAAGACAATTCAACCATCTACAGGTCAAAAATGGGATCAAACAATAGGATCAGATGAATCGAGATGAAAGGTTAGACAAATTGGAAAAATGGTCATAACTTTCTCTAGATAACTCAAATTATGGTGTTCTTCAGATTGTTTGAAAGAGGAGTTCAAGATCTACCACTTTCCTTAAAGACAAATTCTATCATCTGAAGGGTCAAAAATGGGACCAGATCATAGGATTAGATGGAACCAAACGAAGGATCAGATGAATTGGTAAAATTGACATAAATTTCTCTAGAGATGTTGGATTAAGGTATTCTTTAGATGGTTTGAAAGAGAACTTTATGATCTACAACTTTCATGAAGAAAAATTATATCCTCTGAAGAGCCAAAAATGGGACCAGGAGATAGGATTAGATGGAACCCGATAAAGGGTTAGATGAATTGGGAAAATTACCATAACTTTCTTTAGAGATGTCAAATTAAGGTGTTCATTAGATGTTTCGAAAGAGAACTTCAATATATACAACGTTAATGAAGATTTTACAGACAAATTCTATCATATCCATGGTCAAAAGTGGGACTCGATGATAGGATAAGAGGAAACTAGATGAAGGGTCAGATGAATTGGAAAAATGGTCATAACGTTCTCTAGAGAACTTAGATTAAGGAGTTCTTTAGATGGTTCGAAAGAGGACTTCAAGATATACCACTTTCATGAAGACCTTGAAGACAAATTCTATCAGTTGTAGGGTCAAAAATGGGACCAGACGATAGGATTAGAAGGAACCAGATGAAGGGTCAAATGAATTGGGATAATTGTTATAACTTTCCCTAGAGATGTCGGATTAAGGTGTTCTTTAGGTGGTTCGAAAGAGAACTTCAAGATCTACAACTTTTATGAAGATCTTGAAGACAAATTCTATCATTTGGAGGGTAAAAAATGGGACTAGACGATAGGATCAGATGGAACTAGAGAAAGGGTCAGACGAACAGTGCATCAGATGATATAACATCGTCACCAGATGATATGACGTCATCAGACGATACTTCATCACAGACAATATGATATCATCACTAGACAATATGACATCATCAAACGATACAATCTATACTCCTAAGAATCTCCACTTTTAAAGGCCATAACTTTTGACTCCGATGTCTAACAATTTCATCCTATATACCATTGCAAAGGTAGAATGTAACATCCCCTCACCAATTGGAAAGGGTATTTTGGTCATTTTGAATGGGTTAGAATCATTGAAAGTGTTTCA